>AYEL01083275.1:0-47892 GCA_000484575.1 Olivierus martensii | reverse complement strand
TCGGCGACTTGTTAACTATTCAAATGCTCCGAGTGGCACTAGCAAACCGTTGTAATTAATTAAAAACACAACTATCAAATTTTGTAATGGTCAATACGGGTAAAATTTCGACATAATAAAATGTTTAAAATGATTATTGATTGAATGATATAAATATTATTGATTAATAATAATCAGATTTTTTAATCTTTGAAATCCTCCAACGTATTGAACGCTAGACAACAATATTGGAGACTCCCTTATTCGAAAGGAAAAATTATGAATGTTTGTCAAACTGACACTTAAGTAGCAGGGACATAATTGTGTGTGTGTTTGAATTTCGCGAGAAATGATCATCTTTCCAATTATTACAGTTATAAATTATCATATTTCTTTTTTATACAAAATAACTAAAACATTTGTAATGATATACTTGTATTTAAACTGTTTTCAAATATTACTTTCTTAATAATTACGTTTGGTTTCAAACCATCTGTTACCTTATTATAAAAAAGTAATGCTGCGAGTGATAATACTTTAGAGCGATCAGTCTTGCCAATTTACCTCCCATGCTTTGCGTAACCCACCTCCCCTACATTGAATGCGTGTGGGACACGTCTAACGCACTCAATGTAGGCAGCACGGTATGTGGATTGGAAACTGTAGCCGATCATGATTTCCGGTTTCCAGCGCCTAGTTGAAAGTGACAAACATTTTGGCCGGAGCTGTACATTGTATTATGATGATAATATACTGTGGAAATTGTTAATACAAAATGATCAGGACTGGAAAATTTTTTTAACTGAAAGTTTGTGCTAAGTATCAAAGAAAAAGTTGAAAGTATTTCTCAAAGTTTATTCCATGAGACTATAATAATATTTCAAATATATATGTAGCATATTTAAACTTCATTAATTATTGTTTATTTTTCAAACTCTATAATTATTTTAATTGATCAATAGGCAAACAACTTCTTTTGTGTATCTCTCTCTTCCAGAATTATATTATTTTGAAAATAAATAATTCAGTTAATTTCAAATATATATGTAGCATATTTAAACTTCATTAATTATTGTTTATTTTTCAAACTCTACAATTATTTTAATTGATCAATAGGCAAACAACTTCTTTTGTGTATCTTTCTCTTCCAGAATTATATTATTTTGAAAATAAATAAGTCAGTTAAAGTTTATATTTTATTTATTTACAGTAATTATTTTAACAAATGTACAGTAGGAAGTCTAATGAGCAATTTAATCACGTAAAATCATTTTTCTCCTAATTTCGTTATTTATCATGATCACATCAATTGAAAATTTTCAATCATTGCTTCCAGTAGATCGTATGATTTGGTGTTCTGTTGATATTCAGGTGCTATAAAATAAATAAATATGGTGTTTCAAAGATAAAATGTTTGGGAAAAATAATATAACTACATTTTAATAAAACATTTTATTCATATAGTCTAATTTTAATTTAATAAGTCGGTAATTTTTCTGTGCACTATATCCAATAGTTTACATTCTACGAATGTTCTAATTTATCAATATGTTTAAACAATTTCTCTCTTGAATAAATGTCTAAGAAGCAATGCAGATTTTTTAACATTAAATGGATAATGGTAGTTTAAACAATATACATAGCAGTAATTTTGTTTTTTATAATAATGTTTCAACTTTTTATTATTGTGGGTAGAGTAGAATTTGCTATATTGAAATTTTTATAAATTTCACTTTTCAAACAGTTGCATTTATTAGTGGTCTGAAGTTCAGTTTTAATCTTAAGATGTATAACATATTGCTTATGTGCCTTTCTCTCATTTTTTTAAGTATCATTAATTGAAAAAAACATCATTCCAAAAGAATTGTATTTGTTGTCAGTCATTATAGTTTTGGTTTTGAAATTTGAAGATATGCTAACACCTGCAGCTATTGTTAATTATTCCCTCTTGAGAAAGTGGGACAAGTCTAATGACTTGTTCATTTCAATTCAAAGAGGAGTTCTGTATTGATGTTAGTTTAAAAAAATTTAAATTAATTTTAAACTGAATTTTAATTCTTGGTGCAAAATAATTATTTTATCTTAGCCAATTATATGTTTAGTGCTAACAGTATTTTAATATAATGCATGCTTAAAAGGTAAAGCATGATTTTAGCCAGGAACTGTAAGAATGTGGTGCGCTAATCAATTTTTCATATCTGTTTTTGTGTTAAACAATTTCCACTGTACCTCTTCTTGTAGGCAGATTATATACTGCATATAATTTTTTTTATTTTAATATGTAAATTTGATCTAGGTAACATTGCCAAAAATATAAGTCAAGGAAGTTCTGTAATTCTAAATTTTCAAACTATCACTGTATTTAGTATCAGTACAGGTAGGCCTCGATTAGTGCAAGTTCGAGTAATGCGATATTTGATTAGTGCGACTTATAAAAATGATAACTTTTTTTACTTAATGCGAGCAAATATTTGATTAATGCGAGTTGTAAGCATAGAACAATCTTACTAACAAAGCTCCTTAATGCGAGTTGTAAGCATAGACCAGTTTTACTAACAAAGGTCCATTTTAATGCAAGTTGTAAGCATAGATCAGTCTTACTAACAAAGGTCCATCCCATTTTATGATGTCAATTAACAAATTAATGTTAATTTTCAGTTAGTAAAACTATACGAGGAGCAGTCCAAAAATCTCCTTCCCCTTTTATGATGTCAATTAACAAATTAATGTTAATTTTCAGTTAGTTAAAACTATACGAGGAGCAGTCCAAAAGTCACTTGGCTTTGAAGAGGTGAAACACCAGAAAGATGGGCTTTTTTTTTGGTTAATCAGTCACTTGGCTTTGAAGGGTGAAACACCAGAAAGATGGACTTTTTGCCATTAGCTATTCAATATTACTATTACTTGGCTGGCTTTTTCCTATTAACTGTTTAACATTACTGTACTATTATTTAGCTTTATGGGCTTTTTTGCCATTAGCTATTTAACATTACTATTATTCAGCTTTTGGATGGGTTTTTTGCTGTTAACTATTTAACATTACTATTATTCAGCTTTATCATCGTATATATACAGTATAGTACAGAATTTTCTCTTTTAAAAAGTATCAAAATGGATAAAAGCTAACTGTTTAACATTACTGTACTATTATTTAGCTTTGCTATCGTATAATTTGCCGATGGGTTTTTTGCTGTTAACTATTTAACATTACTATTATTCAGCTTTATCATCGTATATATGTTAATCAGTCACTTGGCTTTGAAGGGTGAAACACCAGAAAGATGGACTTTTTGCCATTAGCTATTCAATATTACTATTACTTGGCTGGCTTTTTCCTATTAACTGTTTAACATTACTGTACTATTATTTAGCTTTATGGGCTTTTTTGCCATTAGCTATTTAACATTACTATTATTCAGCTTTTGGATGGGTTTTTTGCTGTTAACTATTTAACATTACTATTATTCAGCTTTATCATCGTATATATACAGTAGAGTACAAAATTTTCTCTTTTAAAAAGTATCGAAATGGATAAAAGGAAGAACACTTCTGATTTTTCTCTTTTAAAAAGTATCGAAATGGATAAAAGGAAGAACACTTTTATTTTCTTTTAAAAAGTATCGAAATGGATAAAAGGAAGAACACTTTTGATGATGGTATGAGAGAGAATTCTTGGTAAGTTTGGCGGTTGGTTTGATGATGATATGAGACGCAATTCCTGGTAAGTATTAATTGGTGTGATGATGGTTTGAGACGCAATCCTGGTAGTCTATTAATTTAGACAACAGTAAAATATGAAAATAAATATTTTTTAAACAGTTAGTATTGTGGTTATTCATTGATGAAAATAAATATTTCTTAAACAGTTAGTATTATGGTTATTCATCATGAGATTGGCTAATGGCTGGAATCTCACAAAGCCGAACCAATTACCATATTTTACATAGAGTTAATACTTCGAATAGTGCGAACCAATTACCATATTTTACATATAGTTAATACTTCAAATAGTGCGAGAAATTTGTGGGACCCATTATTCGCACTGATCGAGGCCTACCTGGCTTATGTATCGAGGCCTCCTCGTCCATTTGTGAGAGAAAAAAAACAAAACATCAGCATAGTGTTCTTTAGGAAGATCAGAATAATAATAAAGAATCAAGACCAGTCTTAGTGAAAGCTTGTGTATATTAAAATTCCTGTTATTGATATTTCAAATTTGTCATCATATTATTAAATTTCAAAATTAGAACTGCATTTCTCAGCATAACAGGAAATTTAATCTAGCTCTTTGTGATAAAGAAAATGAACCACATAGTAAAACTGATTGGAAAAATGTAGAATTAATACATGAAATCATAATTAGAACTGCATTTCTCAGCATAACAGGAAATTTAATCTAGCTCTTTGTGATAAAGAATATGAACCACATAGTAAAACTGATTGGAAAAATGTAGAATTACTACATGAAATCACTTACATAAAAGCATAATGCATGTTTATCAGTTTGGATTTTTATATGGAAAAACTTAGCAATAATATTTTTATAATCCATACTATTTTATGTAAAAATGATATTTAAAATAAATATATGAAAATAATAATGTAATAATGAAATCAGTTAAAATCTTACATTTGAGAGATGTCAGTCTGTTTAATATTTCTTAAAAGTAACTCAACCTCTTGAATGTGCCATTATATAGTACTAATACATATTACTTATTTTGATACTTATGGAAATTTAGGCAAAGAAATAATTATTTGTTTTTATTTTTAGGAAATATCTAATGAGACAGATATTCCTGAAAAAGATCTTGTACGAGCGTTACAAAGTTTAGCAATGGGTAAAGCAACCCAAAGAATATTAATTAAATCACCTAAAACCAAAGAAATAGGTATGATTTTTATTATTATTTATGTATTTAATATATTTGTATATAAGATTTAAAAAGAATTGAGTTAAATCAATAAAAATTTATTAAAAATTTTATGGTTCCTGATGATGATAAAAATATTATGAGAGATCATTTCATTCAGTTTTTTTTTTTTCTTTAGAGTTGTCATAAAAAATTTTGCATGTTCAGGAATATTGTTTAATTAAACTCAAATTTTTTCATATTTTTCTTACTTAAATATAATAATACGCTTTCTCAAATCATTTGAAATAAGATTCTAGAACAAATTTTTTATGCATATTATCTAAACAAAAAACATATCAGCATTTCTTTATTTTCAGAACAATATAAGCATATATGTCTTTAAATATTTATCATGATAAATAATTGATATACATATGCCATTTCCTCACTTTTGAGATCTTTGGTTTTTTTTTTTTAAATTTTAATGATTATAAAACTAGGATGTCTTTTAGAATTGACATCAAAAGATACTTTTAATTGTTTAATTAGAATAAACAATTCACTGAAATAACTCAATTTTACTAACTGCAAGCATTAGTACAGATAGTCTTTGACCTATGACACGATTTGATTTTGAATTTCCCATCATAAGTCAGAACAGTCATAAATCATAAATGCTAAAAATTTATGGACTTCTTATCAATAACATTTATTAGGTAACTATATATTGTCTTAATAAACATAAAGAACCCAAAACTGCAAGAATTAGACACAAAAAAAAAAAAGGATGGCTTCCATATATCAGACCATTGGGTCAGGATCTTGAACACAGAGTTGCATCAAAAACCAATTTCAGAATTTACTAATTATATGACCGTTGTAAGTTGAGGACAATCTGTAGTATTATTCAAAGAAACATTATGAAATATTCAAATAGCAAATTAAAATACTGAACAGAGAAAATAAAATTATCACAAAAGAAATTCCACTGTAACTTCTTAGAATAAAAATTACAACATAGTGGCTGGCCATCCCCTCAAGCTCAATTCGCCTGCTGATTTGATGTTTGATCCAGGAATCAGCAATGACAATAGTCAAATTGCCTAGCCCATAGATAGATGCCTTATTCATCTAGTTCATGGCCAAGAGTTCCATAATCTTTAAAATAGTGGTTGGTTGAAATTCAGGTGAATAGTCTTTTGATGCACACTGTAGAACATGGTTAGAAAAAAGCAGCAACACAGTTCCACAGTCACCATTCATGTTATGATAATTAATGATGAAAATAATAATAATAATAATGAGCATGATGTATGATGAAACTTTGTTGAAAACACAATAATGGATGATGAGTACAGGACAAAGAAGAGAATGCTATGAATTTAATTTGTTTGATGATCTGATAAGCTTTTATACAGATAATTTCATGCCTAAGGCATGATTTGGATATCCAGATGATTTGGATATGAACGCAATGAGAAAGGGATAAATTTACATAATTTTGTGAATAGACTCACAATATCCAGGGGAACACTGTTTCCTTTTCCATCTGCCATTTGGTACTTTGCTTCAGCAGTTAATGTGAAGATAAGATGAAACAATTCTAGCAAAGCACAACTCCAAGTAATTTGTTAATTCAATGAAAGTGATGTAACTTAATTTATTAATAAATATATAATTATTCTTTAAACTTGTAGTCTTGTGGTTATTGCTTTTTATAAGATTGTCAATGGCCGAATCTTTATAAAATAAGCATGCATTAATTACCAGAAGCTCAAATCAAGTGTTTCAAATGACTGCAATATAATCATAATTATTTGGGTAATCATAATTATTGTGATTTTATAAATTAGATCAAAAATCGTAACTGCATTGATGATGATGTAGTTTTTTAAACGAAAAACAAAAACATCAAAAACTACATCACACATTATAGAAATGAATAATATGAAATAGTACATTGTGCAAACATTATTTCTATATTTAATAAACAATGAAAATTTTATATTGTGCATTGACTATAAAATATGTTATCAGTCTGAGAAAATATATTTTTGCTTTTTATAGTATTTGCAAATTTATTTAAATCTTTTGCAAATACATTTAAGCTTTTTACAAATATATTTAAACCTTTTGCATGTTACATTCAAACTTTAGGTTACAAACGGTTTAACAAAATTTTGAGAAAGAATAGTGAATAAACGAATATAATATTGATATATTAAAATGCAGTGGTGTCACTAAGGAGGGGTGTGGTGGGTGCAGCTCGC
The DNA here is from genome assembly GCA_000484575.1 of Olivierus martensii. Lineage (NCBI taxonomy): Eukaryota > Metazoa > Arthropoda > Arachnida > Scorpiones > Buthidae > Olivierus > Olivierus martensii. The sequence goes on along the minus strand of AYEL01083275.1, from coordinate 40,787 downwards.
ACCTGGTGACACCATCATGGTGGTGATACCCAATATTTTCAAATGTATGTTAAAAAATTACATTTTTGTCAATTTTACAACTGTAAGCCCTTTTTAACCACTTACCAAGCACCTATATGTATGTACAGTTTTTAATGTTTAGGTTCTAACAATAAATGATATCCCTTATGAACTCTTAAATCTGTGCTTTCTAATGATCAAACATTTTTATGATATAGGGGCTTGGTAAGCAGTTAAAAAGGACTTAAAATTGTAAAATTGATTTTAAACATATGTTTAAAAATATTGGTTATCACCTCCATAATAGTATCATCAGGTATGAACTGCACCCATTGCATCCCCCTTAGTGACACCACTGCAAATAATATATAGTGAGTATAATATATTGATATTGTACTCATTTGTTTACTATTCTTTCTCATAATTTTGTTAAACTGTTTGTAGCCTAAAGTTTGAATGTACATGCAAAAGGTTTAAATCAGTTTGCAAATGCTATATTAAAATGGCATTTTTTGATTGTAAAAATCTCCAATAGTCAGCAGAAAAATGCATCTTAAATTTATACAATACTTAATGCAATAAGGAATCACATAATCAATTTTTACTATATTTTATATTTATGTATATTTCTATATTTTTTACTTTCTCCAATAGTCAGCAGAAAAATGCATCTTAAATTTATACAATACTTAATGCAATAAGGAACTAATTTTTGTTCTTTATTTTTACTTGTTATCAAAATGAGGAGAAAAAAGGAAAAATTATATGTAAAAATGATTAGTTATTGACATTTTTTTATACTCATTGCACTCTGTGATAAAAGCATGTGATAAAATGTTGATCAAGTTTAATTGATAGGAAGTTATAGACTATTATAAAAGATTAGTTGGTATTTTTTAAATGATAAGTGTTTTGAAATTTTTATGTCAAATCTCATATTTCTTTATACATTTCTCTTTCTGAATTTACCCTTCAAGAATTATTATTAACCTTCAATGCATATTTCTATTATTAACCTTCAATGCATTGCATCTTCTAATTCTTGCATTGCATCTGATTATACATGCATTGTTATTGTCACCAGATAAAAAATTTTATATTAGTAATTATTAATTTCTGGGAATTACTACAATTATCATATTAACAATTACTTATGAATATTTATAGATTTTTTTTTTAAGCTTCAAAAATGAATCTTCTTTGAATTGGCATTAAATCTCTAGCATCATATAATATATATAAAATTCATGTATAAATGCATTAAAACAAATTTTTTATTTTCTATGAAATATATATAAAAATTTTTTTATCAAAATTTATTTTGTTTGGTTTAATTTTGTCCATATGTAAACTAAGTAAAACTGATGTTATAATCAATCTATCAATATAATTAAAATTTATTTAGTTCATCATATCTATATACAGTAATATTATAAAATTTATTTTAAATATATTTAAATAAGCGTTAAACAGTAATATCTTTATTCATCCTTAATTGACTAAAGCTTAAGATGCAAATCAGCACAGAATTTAAGAGAATGAATAACTATTGATGAGAATAGTTTTAATCACTGTGAATAAAAAAAAACTATATATTAAATTATAAAAGTGCATACATACATTAGCTAGGTAGGTTTACAATGGCTGAAAACTGTTGTATAAATCATAACCATGAAAAAATTAATTTTCTTCATTAACTAAATCTATTTAAATTTAATGATCATTAATATGTAATTCTTGAACTAATAATTTTGATAAAATAAGGATATAATTTCTCTTTGTTCACCTTCATTGGGTTATAGAAGTATCGAATGGTAATTTTGATTCTATGTTAAAAAGATATAAATTTATTAGCTTTAAATTTATAACCAGTTATAAAACGTTACATTTTATAATTAAAAATATAAAATATCCTATCAAAATTCATTAGCCAACCTACAATGACTCTGGCTATGATTTTAATTATCAATAATTTTACATTAAAACATAGGCGTGTGGAGAAATCTTGCAGCAAATGTCACAAAAATGCATGACTTTGCAGAAAGAGAAAATGTGTTTAACTGATTTTTCGGTATTTACTATCATGTGTGCCATAAATTATTAAACTATTCTACTTGTGTCATCTCCCATTAACTTTCGGGATTATTAAAGTCGAAATAAATTTACACTAAAGAATTAATACTATAATACGAATATGTTAAATATTTTAAGTAGACTTTATGTCAAATTCTTAAGCAAAAGTAATTTATAAAATTTATATTTATATAAGCCTAGTATTAATAATGCATAAAGTGCAAGCCTGTTAATTGCCGATTTTCAAATAATTTAGTTATTTAAATTTAAATATAATTACAAGTAATTATTTTAATAAAACAAACTATTAATACTGCATAACTTATAATAGTAATAAGTACGTTAACTTTTAATTTTAGACATACATTTTTTTTAACTTTGTTCCCTTCAAAGTTAATTGTTTCAAAAATATGATTAAGGAGTTGAAAAAAAAACTAAAATCAGAACTTTTTTTAAAATTAATTGTTGATTTTATGAGCATTTCTATTCATATTTAACAATCAGTCTTTAAGAATTCATATTAAAAATAAACAAGAAAGACTTTCGTAAATATCTTAACATCAAAATTCACCTTTACCTTTTTATCATCAGAAAGAAAACATCTTTCTGATGATAAAAAGGTAAAGAATAGAAGAATTATACTCGATACAAAAATATCAAAACCTTTGCAATTTTTCTGAATGTTGATATCTGTCATTGAACAAGTAAATCAACTTCATGAGTAATTTATACTTTAACAATTCTTGAAGTGGAATAACTCGCTAGATTTTACAAATTAGACTTCAGTTTATGCAATATGTATCATTTTTCATCGGATAGAACTTTTTTCCCTATACGATGTTATCTAAATAATATTTTTTAAAGTTATATTATTTTCAAAAATATCAGTTTTTTTTTAAATACGAAAATTCTGAAAGCTGACTGTTTAAATTTACCATAGAGCTGCTTATCAAATTTTCGTAAAAATCAATAATTCTCGAGAAAGCCCTTATATGCGCAAAACTAGATGTTAAAGATTTTATTTACGTATCATAATGCGAAATGAAATTTAAATATCTCCGACTGATATAAATTTACAATCAATTTCTTATTATTTTTAGATGATGTTTTAAAGATCAAAGCCTAGTTGAGTTGACATTTCGCAAGTTCAAATCCAAAAATAATTGGCTTTAAAGAAAAGAAAAAAAAAAGAATAACGCTTTTGGAAAAATTTGAAATCACTGAAATGCGTCAAAACAATTTTTTTTTTCGTTTAGAAGTGTAAAAAATAATAATCAAAGTCAAGTAAAAGATCAAACTTTTAAGTACTTATTTAAAAAAAAAAAAGAATAACGCTTTTGGAAAAATTTGAAATCACTGAAATGCGTCAAAACAATTTTTTTTCGTTTAGAAGTGTAAAAAATAATAACCAAAGTCAAGTAAAAGATCAAACTTTTAAGTACTTATTTAAAAAAAAAATAAATTAGATTATATTAATATTATAGGCATATACATTTTTGAATGTAGTTAACTAAACGGTTAGTATCTTTTACTGATTAATAATTATGAAAATTAAAAAAAAATTAAATTAGATTATATTAATATTATAGGCATATACATTTTTGAATGTAATTAACTAAACGGTTAGTAACTTTTACTGATTAATAATTATGAACATTGTAAATTAAAGGATAATTTATAATGTTTAGAACTAACAGAAAAAAATTTATTATAATTTTCTAGCATTAAGAGCAAGAAAAAAATTATCAGTATTTTCGATGCAATTTAAATATTTAATATGTACAAGTGCAGAAATTATTACTTAATAAAACACCAAAATAAATTAAAAATTTTTATTAAATTTTTAAAAATATAATTAATTACTATCTGCTGGTATTAAAATTGTTTACTTCCTAAGTAATTTTATATGTAAATTACTGTACTTTAAAAACTGTGTAGTAGTCTAATATACAGCTTTCGCTTCTAGAAAGTTTCTCTAATAAGTCAAATTACTTGAAATGTGCTACCATCATCATTTTTGACTTTTCAGAGAAATTCATCTGAAAAAACTTTGATTAAATTTTGCTTTAAAATGAGATAGAAATAACCCGACCATACAAACTATCTTGTTTGACCATTATTTTTTCCCTAGATCTCGAATGCGTGACATGTACATGAAAAGCATATCCAAGAAATTTCAGAACATAAAAAAAATCAAAATATCAAATTTAATGAAAAAATAAATCATATTGCAAAAATTAAGTATGTACTTAAGAGAGTTTAAGGGGAAAAACAGGAATAATTTATTAGGAGCTAAAGGTAAACAAGTGATGATTAATTTGAATATCTTCAATGAGAAAAAGGAAAAGGAATTTTCAAGTGATCTCTTTCATTTATTAAGAAATCAAATTTTAAAGATGAATAAATTTATTATACATATATATCGTCAGTTATTAGTTTTAACAATTAATTCAATTATATATCAAAAATTTGTATTTTTTACAATGAAAAACTAAAAGAAAATTTAGAGATTTGAAAGCATTTTATTTGCATAAACATCAAAGGAGAATTTATTGTTGATGAAAGGATACATTCCAGATAAATATGCAAAACAATTTAATTAGAAAAGTATAAATGATTATATGTAATAATTTCTTTAATGTTTTTGTTATAAAATATCAAGATAGTAAATTCTTTCACTTTTTTCTTGTAATCATAATTAAAATTTATGTTAAAATTTCAGCAATTCAAACATTAAGAGGTAAAATTCTCAAACTATTTACTTCAACTAAATGCCTAAAGTTAAAAGATACATTCAAATTCTATCTAAAATCACGTAAAGTAACAAACTTAAGAAACAGTTAATTGTTATCTTTTAATTCCACAAAGAACAGCAAAGTATGGATAAAAATTTCTTATTTATTTCATTCAGATAATCTACTATATTATTTAAACCCCATTTGATAACCGCTTTTCTGTTGGTTAACCTAGTAAGCTCCATATAAAAAAAATTCTCATTTTATGAACATCCCGGTTTATATAGCTAATTTTTATTTATTGGACAATCAAAAGTTAAAACGTAAAAATTACAAAATTAACTGCGAAATATCAAACAAAATAATGATAAAAATTTGCAATATACATTATTTTTATAATGGTTTCTATATTTAAATACAGTATTGACATATATAAAAGATTCTTAATCACTATCATGTGAATTATAGACTTACAGCCTGATAAAATAAATGATGGCTTAGTTATATTAAGCATGAATTTAGACTTTTCACTGATAATTCTAGCTAGATATGACTGAATTCAGTTTCGATCAATTCCTTATTCCAAATTATTAACACAGTAATTACAAAAATCCATGTACAATATGGCAGACATATTAAACTGAATATTTTAAAAATCATTATATTTTTTCAACTATAGAGAATACATAAAATTAAAAAAATAATCTTACAAAGATCACGCTATAATAGAGGAATAATTAAAATATATAAAAGTATAAAAAAAAATTTTGCAGCAGAACAGATACCCGAATTCGAATTTTGTTTGTGTTATTTTTTATTAAAATTTTTGATTAAAAATAAGTATAAAAAATTTGAATAATTTACTTTATGTTCTTGAAGATTCTTCCAACACAACAGAACAAGTCAATCAGAATGATTTCTAATGTTAGAAATGAAAATTTTTTTTTTAATCGAAAGAAAAATACAGTATAGTATATAGATTCCAAATAGAATCGTTTAAAGCAGAATCGCCAAACTTATAATGAGGTCTTGAAATTGTGTTTCGATATTTAGAAATCTGTTTCTGACAAGATTTACTTATTCACAATTTTAAAAGTAAACAAATATTAACAGCTGCTATTGATTGGATAAAGTCAATTTGGTATAAGTTAAACTTGAACAGTATATTTGTTGAATGATTATTAGCTGTTTAATAGACTTCTGTTTTATTTGAATGAGATGCGAAACCACCATTAATATTTGAGTTTGATAACTTAATCAACTATATATTGTGAAGAAATTATTTTTAATTTTTAATTATAACTAATACGCTTCACTCCTATTAACATATAAAAAAAATTGAATGATAGATGCATTATTAAATAGCAGAAAATAGCAGCATTATTAATTCTTTATTATGCAATTCCCTAACAATTTAAAGTTAAGTTTTAATTCTGCTTTCATAGATAATTTAATTAAAATTTCAAGCCATTTATTACAAAAAAAAAAATAACAATATGTATCCACTTTATCTGCACGATTGCTTTCAAGATATCTCCAAAATATAATAGAACTCACAAATAATTGATAAAAAACGAATTTAAATTTAACGCAATCATTTTTCATTAGTTAAGATTTATACTTAATAATTTCGATGGAAATATGTGGTATCTAATCATTAAAACGGCGATGCCTCTGAAACTATGCCATGAAAACATATTATAGACGTCGGAAAGAATTTCATGTACTGTATATGTTTCAAAATGGGCTCATGTATTTATTTATTCAATCTATTTGTGTCAGACCAGCCTCAAAATTTCTGAAGGAGAGAATATATAAGTGCATTCAGATTTTATAGGAACAGTCTATTTTAAACAATCTATATCAATACTAGTTTTGAGATCGCTAAGCGGCCACCATCTTTATAAGATGGCGGCCGTTTAGCGACCTATCACTAAAGAGAAATTTAAGCATTTTCTTATATTTTTGAAACCATTTTTTGTAGATGAAAGCTATTATAGTCATTTGAAAGATTTTTAATTATAAAAAATATCCATCCGCCAAGAGTCGACCAAGCTCTGGACAGGCACCGTTCAAGACTTCTTTCCCTCCGCAATTCATCTTCGAAGCACGGTAGCTCACACCTTAAGATTGGGGACCCTTTAGTCGCCTCTTACGACACGCTGGTCAGACGGCGGGTGTATTCTAACCCCCACCCGCAGGGGGAATTTTTTATTGATTTGTGAATTATCACTTCTTGGTAACGTGATGTCAATTCAAATGCTTTCTAAAATAATTTACTTCTTAAATTTTCTGTTCCTACAAATTTCACAAAGCTGAGAAGTAACAATATTGTTTATACCAACTGAACTTTGTAGTAAGCACTTTGCTTTCTTTTCATCGCCATTCAATTTACATATTAACAGATTTAAAGTTGGATTAGTTGGAAAAGTTATTTGATTACTGAAGTGTAGCTTAAATTTGAAATGTTATCAATAATGGACGGCTGGTTATACTTCAATCTTCTCATCCTCCACTTTTTCATTTTGCTTCTTCTATCATTAAGTTTTCTAAAGATTTTTTCTGTCTTTTCAGAGAAAACCATCTCGACCATAACGACTTTTTTCAAGATCTGGAGAACGACCATTTACCTATGACCGGGTGACGACATTTACCTATGACTGATTGTGACTACCGGATTTGACAGAAAATGACGACGAAGGACGACCGTTGATCCCTTCGTTTTCCCGATTTTGACTTTGTACATAAGCGTAATTTACCGATTTTGACTTTTTTAGTTTTAAGTTGTACATAGTTTTAGTTTGTAAGCTGTATATAGTTTTAGTTTTAAGTATTTTTCATGGCCTGTGACTTCATCCCTTTAACATCTGCGACTAAGACTCTACCGATCTGGACGACGATTGACACCGAAATCCCGTGGATGGACTTTTTCTTTTCCCGAAGAGGACTCACGGATTCGACATTGGACTTGATAGGAAGTGACAACCAGTTCGGCGTGGCTTGGACTGGCATTTTTCCCGGAGGTGACAACCCCAGTTTTTGTCCCTCGTGGTCAAACTGTCAGGCTACGAGGGAGGTTTCTGGGAAAACAAAAAACCCCGCAGAAGGGTGTCGCCTTGACGTTGGCTCTGCGGCTTACGGAAAGGAATCTGGCATAATTTTCTTTCTAACCAAGAACACCCGACAGTTTAACATTAAAATATTTTTCTGATTTTTATCTTAGATCCAGTTAATCCAGCTAATCCAGTTGTATAGACACGTCTGTATCAGTTGAACACATCAAATTGCTCAATGATCGGAATTAAATTAGAAATGAATTGTAATTTGAAAAATGATGTCCTGATGGTCATCGTTTCCCATTTGAAGTAGAAAAAAGTAAAATGCACATCGATTAATCAATTTCTGCAATAAATTTCATTGGAGAAATTGAGTGTGACTTAGAAAGTTGTAAAATGATAATTACACGAAATAATTTATTGGGACAAAGTGAATAAAATTACAATTATTAAATTTAATAAATGAATATTTACAAATTTTATTAAAGTTATTTAAATTATGTTTACTTTTTAATCACTATATTTAGTTTTGCAAAAAAATTACTGAAGGTACTTTCGTTATTTATTTAAATATTATATAGATACAGTATGATAGGGTATGCATAGACATAATATATATAATAGGCTTATAATTAGGAATTGGTATAATAATACAGTAAATTATACAGTTTATGTACGTACATAAAGAAAACTGCCGAAATATTGCGACGACCTTTTTTCTACATTTTCTATTCTTAACTGTTGCAGTATATAATCGAATTTTCTGTCAAATATTATAAAAATATTTTAAAAATATACTAAGAATTCCGTTATTTTGAAGTTATTGAAAGTGCAGTTGAATTCTTTCCCACATATATTTTGTTTTATACCTATTATTCTATTTATAACAGAAAAATTTCGAAAATACAGATTTAAAAGAAAATTGATTAAATTTCTTTTAAATCTAGTGTTCCTAATTATTTATAGGCTTATCGATAAGTCCTTATCGTCATTGGTGAAACTTTAATGTTTTCCGTGTGTATTTTCTCATCTATAGCAAATTCGCTATCGATATTTTTGGAAAATATGAAATTCGTTATTTAACGGGATAGCCGAGAAATGAGAAGATGCGCACGCATTCTACATTCTGTTTTTAGTATTAAAAATGCACGGATACCGACTCAATCCCCGCAACTACAGGCGTATTCAGAATAATTTCTAGCTACTGTTTTATTAACTTTTAAAAATCAATCCTAAAAATAAAAAAATAAATAGACTAAAATTTCACACGTATAAGTACCATCCCTTATATTTAACCTTAGAAACAATATTTACAACGTTAAATTTATACTCATTGTATGTGTAATAATATTGAGTAGTTTTATGGCGTAATTATTTCGTGTTACTTTATTTTCAAAATTATGTAAAGATATGTTACGTAAACAGACACACGTTATTCTATACTATATAAAATACTCCCATCAAACACATCTAATACGTAAAACAAGCTCGAGCGCAGTACTAAGTACTTAGAATAATTGTGAAAATTTAGAATATTTCCAGCTCTGAATGAAATACATAAAATTTATTTTTTCTCACTATTATGTTTCTTGTTTTGAATATATTTAAGTTTATAATTATTAACAAAACATAAATAAATTTTATAAATGAATTAAAAATGTACTAATAAATATTTACTAACATAAGAACAGCTACTTTGGTTAAAGTTGTTATTTTATTTTATTAAATCCCCAACCAAGTATTCGCATCTAAATTGTAACAAATATTTCACTTCTTAATACTGTTGGTAGTTTATTTTTTAAATATGACGTGTTTTTGATTAGATATCGTTTATTTTTTAGATGAAAATCTTTTTCCTAAGCGAGACATTCTAACGACATGTTAGTACATCATTAAATATCCTCTTTATTTTTTATCCGATTGAATCGAAATTTTTAGAAAACATTTAGTAAAATAATAAACAGACATATATAAAATTTGAGCGAAATCGGTTGAGCGATACGATCTGTAGAAGAGTTCGTAACGAAAAGATCTCCTACTCCATTCGTTTTGGATCGCATTGTTCGGAAAGTCTCCATCAAATAAAATAAGGGACATTCCGGATTTGTTCGAAACCAGTTGCACGATGTCTATAGAGACATTTCTAGGCAAGACAATGGTTCCCTTTTAATTTTAGTCTAGTCGAGCCAAAATTTTGAAAATATTTAATTTAGCTGGAATATGCCTTGTCTGCGTTAATTTGGTCAAACGCAATTAAACAATGCGATACATACATACGTTTATGGAAAATGGACTCCCCATTTTGACCCGAAATGAAATTTTCGGAAGATCTCGAGTAATCTAAGAAATACCTATATTCCAAATATTGCTCAAAAATGCGACCTGTAGAAATATCTGTTGAAAAGAAAAATGACGCTTTTGGCTGTTTTTTGCAATTTTTAAACTCTTGTAGTTCTTTTATTAATTGGATTCGAAGCTTAAAAGTTGGCAGTCGATGTCTTGTTGAATATTTTTCTCTAATGCAATTGAGAATGTGATCCCAAAACACGTCAGTCCATTTTTGTTAATTTTCAGGAGAAGCAAAATATGAATTGAGAGAATATTTCATACTCAATGAATTATCTACTACCAGATATCTGTTTCTAATTCATATACACGCACTTCTCGGTTGAATCTCGACATCAGTCATCATTAATTTATAAATACACGATGACTAAATATAATGGTGTTAATGGAAACTCGCTAAGTCCGAGGACTGAACGTGTTTTCAATTACATTCATTCTTCGTTAGAGGAAAAACTAAATTATTTTGATTTGGTTTAAGTATTAAAATGGTAAAAAGTAAATGCTTGAACTTCCCTATTAGTGCATTGTTCTCATGGGGAAGTTCAAACATTACTTTTATTATTTCATGGGGAAGTTCTGGGGACTTCCCCACGAGTATACTCATGGGGGAGGCCTTACAATATATATTTAATCATTCCAAATTAGGAACTATTAAAAATTCAGGAAAATAACTTTCCTTTTAACAATAGATAAAAAATTCCCCCGAAACTTGAATTTTTAATGTTGTGATTTCATTTCGAGAGCTTCTAGCACAAAAATTAATAACCAATACAGTATAACAATTTTACTTTTAATAAATACGACAAAAATTCCCACAACAATAAATTTATTCAAAAAAAGTAAACAATAAGCCAAATAAGTGAGATAAATCGTTTATTCAAAAACGTTTTCGGCTATTTATGTAGCCTGCCTCGACTCATCTGAGGCAAAGTAAACAATCTGAGTATTGTTTACTTTTATTGAATATTTAAAGTAAGAAATATTTCATTATGTAACAAATTTATGGCCTACAGTAATACCGGTTTGTTTTTACCGCCCGGGTTAGGTCCGCACATGCGCAAAGGCTGGGCGAGTTTTCATCACCGCTTACCGCTGTCCGGACTGAGCGAGTTTTCGAAAGCAAAGCGGACTCCCGTACCCATCGACTGGCACGGTTTTGAGAACAAGCGGGTCTTTAATAAGATAGATCACTTCGATAAGAGTATGCACAGTATTTACGTCAAATAAAAATGATCAGAATGGACTGAAAGCGCTTTGGGATGACTTTCTTCAATTACAGTAATAGGCTTAAAGATTGGTAATAAGAAACAATTCCTTAAAACTTTTAATATTCCGCCATGTTTTGTCCTCGAAATAATTTCTGAAGCCCAGATGATCAAAAATACTGACGCTTATTATTGTGATATATGATTAAAAATTTTTAACCAATAAAATAATATTCCTGAGCAATGAATAATTTAAAATATATCAATTTTTTAAATTCGATCGAGAGTATCTTTATTTACAACGATAGCTATGGTTTAACAGATCTCACCAAAAACATAAATGTGAAAAATGGCCGAGTTCTATTCTTCCTGTTTGCTTGGCCACCGAAAGAGTAGAAATCAAAACGGTGCCAAGTTCCATCCAACCCCAATGTCGAAAAATGCGATTTAAATACCGAAATAAATTCGATATACTGTCATTCTTCAGGCTTTTACTCGGCAAGTTTTAATATCTACGATAGCTGGGTAATAACTTAATAGAACTGAAAAACTTGCCGAGGAAAAGCCTGAAGAATGACAGTATATCGAATTTATTTCGGTATTTAAATCGCATTTTTCGACATTGGCACCGTTTTGATTTCTACTCTTTCGGTGGCCAAACAGACTGGTAGAATAGAACTCGGCCCATTTTTGTTTTTGGTGGGATATCAGTACTTTTTCCAAACTTATAATGAATAAACACGCTAAATAACTAATAACCCGAGCTAGAGAACTCGGCCTTTTTTCACATTTATGTTTTTGGTGACATATCAATACTTTAAGTTATTTTATTAAACAAACACGATAAATAATTAATAATCTAAGATAACTAAATAATTCTTCGCGCGACGTCATTTTTTCCCTTTTAACGGATGTTTATGAATTATCTGTTTCGTATTAATAATGCTTTAATACAGGTAGTAAAGTATGATCTTCGGCCGGAACTACGAGAATATTTCGTAATAACCGATATATTCATTACATTCACCAACATATTCATTAAATTATAACCAATATATTCGTTAAACAAAATTGCCATTTAGGCGACGCCGCACTGCCAGATGCGACCCGCTCGATGGCTTCTGGCGAAAATAAATAATAAATCACAAAACTTATTGAAAAATTGGCATTTTCAGAATTTTTCCTTTACCTGTATCCTAAGATCTATACTCGCGCTAAATTTTGAGTCTGTACGTCAACAGGAAACGCGCTATCATTTTGACTAGTGAGTCAGTGCCCAAATTTGCGATTTTCTGGGGCCTCTCTCTCTCAGACATTTTGATATTAAAGCTCGAAATTTTTACAGGGCCACGACGAAATAAATCTTAACAACGTACGCAATTTTCGTGTTACTAGATTAATCGACGCGAAGTTATGGAGGTGGCTTATGTTTGTTCGTGTAAATATACACTCGATGCGCGTCGCGGGAACTTGGTCCGGCGCACATGATAACGAATAATATTTTCTGATAATTTCTCACTCCGAAATAATCATTAGTAATTAATCTCCGCATTAACCTTGTATTAAAGTTTGCCTGTTGACCAACACTGGATTTTCCGATTTTAGTGAAATTTCATATATTATAGACGCATTCGACAATTCGGATCAATCTGACTAGATAGCTGAATAGATCACGTGACTTCTGAGTTTCGTCTGACTCATCTGACTTGGCATTTGCCGAACGCGTATGTCTGCTTCTCTACTGACCAACATGGCGGACGAAGTGATAAATTAATATAAGTTATTACACATATTACAATGCTTTAACGGACGAAGTGATAAATTAATACAAGTTATTACACATATTACAATGCTTTGTATGCCTAGTAATATCGAATTAAAAAATTTTACATTGAAATTAGTTATCAATAAAACAAATATAAATTAATTACGACATTAATAAATAATAAAGAATTTCTTTATCAATTAATAATAATATCGAAGCAACTTTAGGACGAAATAACGTAAGCATACTTTACAATCGATAAACACACACGAATTCTCGTATTAATAATGTCTACTTGTAACGAGGTATCTTTTCTTCAGTTATACGGTTTTGCTCCTCTGAATGTTGGATAGAATTGAAAAACATTCAATTTAATTTCGCATAAATATCTCACGGGTGCCGCCATGTTGCTCAGATCAATGTCAGAAACTACAGAGATGACTGACGAAGATCTAACTGAGTTCAGAATTCGTCAGTTGTCGATTTGCCGAACGCGGCACTTCAGTCAGATATACGTCAGAACTCAATGCCGAACGATCATTGTTCAGATTTCTTAAGAATTCTGAATTGCCGAATACCCCTTATACCACAGCGTTGGAAGTCGGTACGGAGTCTATGGGAGCGGCCTATTACCAACTTTTGCTACGGTACTAATGCGCGCGGAACAGTCGATTTCCATGAAGAAGGTAACAATGTCAGTAAGTTCTTACTGACATTTTCTTACTGACATTGTGTTTATTTTTATGTCATCCGCCTCTGAGTTTTCAATTTTCAGTTTCGAATAGGCATTCGAGGCAATTCGCTTGGTTTGACGGCTAATTTCGCGACTTTCGACCACGACTTAAAATTACAGTCTTCCGCCAACTTAAAACCCAGGAATGGCCGGAACATGGTGGTATATATTACAGATAGGCAGATAATTTACTACCTGCTAAAATCGTGTTGATATCGTAATTTTATTGGAACCTTATAGCGTATCTGTCAAAATTTTCATTCTTTTATGGAAATTTACTGTAACGTGGCCAATAATTTAGTGGACTATATCATCGGCGTAGGGATATAAACGAACTTGGGCTCTCTCGTAGACTCGAGACTGACTTCCGACTCTGTGGTCGAGTATAGTTAATTGCGATAGTTTTTACACGCGCTAATAAATGAAAAATTCGAACTATTAATTCTGTTTCGACAAAATCTTAATATGGAGCTAACATCGGCAATGATTATACGCGAGTATTTCTATAAGTTTTTTATCGAATTTCTATGGATTGCAATATATATTGCAATATATGTTGGGTTATATCCATTTAAATTTATTCAATGTATAATTATAACAATAAATTTAAATGGATATAACCCAACATATATTGTTTATACCCAAAGACGATGGGTTATACACTTATAATAAGAATAAGTGACATTTTAAAGCCATACGAATGAAAATACAATCAAACCCCGATAAGACGTCCCCCGTTAAGCCGCCACCTGGCTGACCACCAAGAAATTTGGCGGAATGGATCTTCCCTATGTTAACGGAATACGCCAATCCCGATAAGACGCTATCCGCCATCCGCCAATCGAAACGTCTAAACAAATATTCCTTTTGGTATAGTATTTGTCCTCGTTAATCCGCCAAGAGCGTGTAAGATGACTCGCATCCCGAAGTTCATCAGTACTGTATATAGAGTATTAAAAGCTCTCTGGATTCATTTGTAACCAGCGGGTGGGGGAGATGGAGTTAACGGTTAATCAGGTGTCTCTAAGCCTGGTTCTCATCTAGGTTGTAGAAAATTTAAGATCGTAAGATCCAGATCGTTTCCATCGTTTATCGCGTAAGAATACTGTGCAGTAAGCTGTGTACATTGCGTTTTACAGAGAACTCAAAGTAGATGATCGGAACAGAGGATGGACACGTTTTCTATATAGTACTCTACATATACGGTACGTATATTATACTGCAAAGTATACAGTTTTTAGAAATGTTAAGTTTGGATGCTAAATATAAATATAGGCCTACTGGATTTTATTAAATTTAATAAATTCGGAGTTTATTTTCATTTCTATACCACAGATGTTTTCGATAAACCGCCAACCCCGATTAACCGCCAAAATCGTCTGCAAACGAATGGTGGCGTCTTATCGGGGTTTGACTGTAATACGAAAAGCAAAACTATTAGCAATTCGTGTGTACATTGTGTTTTACAGAGAACTCAAAGTAGATGATCGGAACAGAGGATGGACACGTTTTCTATATAGTACTCTACATATACGGTACGTATATTAAGCATTACTATTATTCAGCTTTGTTATTGTAAAGATTTTTGATTGATTAAAAATTAATAGAAATTGATTTTTATTTTGGTTTCGATTTGGCAGTTGGTTTGATGATGGTATGAGATGCAATTCCTGGTAAGTTATTAATTTAGATGATGAACAATGATGTAAAATATGAAAATAAATATTTCTTAAACAGTTAGTATTGTGGTTATTCATTTTGAGGTTGGCTAATGGCCGGAATCTCACAAAGCAAGAACCAATTACCATATTTTACATATAATTAATACTTCGAATAGTTCGAGAAATTCGCGGAACCCATTGTTCACACTAATCGAGGCCTACCTGTATATTTCAGTATATATGATTTGATATAAGATTTTTGAAAAAACTGCATATTAACAAAAATATAATATATTAAAAAACAATTTTTGAAATTAAATTAATGTGATATCTGTGCTTCCATGGAATTCATAACTTCTTGCATGTTTGGCTTAATATTTGAGACAGCAAACCGTAAATTCTTTTTGGGATCTAAATGTGACAGATATTTTATTTTTATTGCAAGTAATTTTGAAAATTAGTTTCACACAAATAAATTGATGCAAATGATATTAATATTTTTATTGCTTTTTTCTTCAACTCCGAAAATTCATCACCAATTGAGAGCCAATATGAGAATTTCTCAAAATTTTCACGATGCCGAACAATTTTTCTGCGACTCCTTGAGGGATAGTGACCCACAGATTGCACACTGCTGATTTAGATGATGATGCAATTGTTTGACCACCACTATATATGATAGAGACAATATATAATTCTTTTAAATAATAGATTGAGTTGTCTTATATTTTTAAATTTATTTATATACTTTTGAAATTAATTAAAGCATGTTAAGTAGTAATAATAATAATAAATACATATATATTTTAAAGGACTTTCTTGTTTATAGAATCAAATCATTATTTTACTGTAAATGACTCATTTACTTCAAGACTACATAGAGTGAAAATTCAAGCTGGTGAGTATTTGGAAATTAATTTATTTAAATAAATTTCTATATAATAATTCTGTGTATTATAAACCAAACTAAAAACAAAAACAAATTTTAATTAAAAAATACAAAATTCACTAATACAGACATTTTTTTACTCTTGTTTATTTACAAAATAGAATCAAAAAGTAACCAAACTTTTCTATTAAAATATATGTACAATACTTACATAAAATTTTTAATCAAATTTTTCAAAATATTCCATTTGGCTAGCTATACAATTAAAAAAAATGGTCTTTTCAGCAAAAGAAGAGTGCTTCTTCCTTTTTAAAATGTTCTTTAGCTTAGGGAAGATCACAAAGTGCTAGATCTAGAGAATAAGGAGAATGGGGCAAGACAGTAACAGAATGTAACTGATTTTCCCCATCCTCCTTACGGATTTTGAAATATTTGGTTAACAAATATTTCACAGCGCAAATGACTCTATGGACAGGTGTCTTGTCAAGCAGCATTTTCCACTTTTTTGGTTCAAAGAGGTGCTATCTCTTTCTTCTTCTATTGTCTTATTCTAAGGTGAATAAGAATCTCTGTTTATATTGTTTTATTAACTGTAAACCTCTTCCAGTATGAATTCATAATGAATCATGCCTTGAAAGTAAAAAAAAATTCCAATATGACTTTATCCTTAGATCTGTCAATATGTTCTTTTTTCTTCCTTGAAGATGCTGGCATGTGACATTGTTTGCCATTTTGTTTGGGGATCATATGATAGTACTAATTTTGTCACTGAATTATTTGATGATAAGATATTGGGATCTTCATCAGATGAGACAATTAAATCATTGCAAATTGGAATTCTCTTATTTTTTTGTTCATCTGTTAATCTTTTTGGAACAAGAAAACCAGAAATCTTTTTCATGTTTAAGTGTTTATGGACAATATTTAAGCAACTGTCATAAGCATTAATATTTTATCATAAGCTAAATCAGCAATTTTCTTCAATTGTAATTTTGATATCTTTATAAATAATAGAACATAAATTGTTGGATATTCTTTTCTGTTGTTGAAGTTGGTCTGCCGGATCTTGAATTCTCAGCAATGTTGTCATGGCCATTTTTTCAAATCTCTTATACCAATAATAAACTTGTGTTTTTGATAATGATTGTTACTGTATCAATTATTGTTGCTCTTATCAATTTTAAAGTATCAGTGAAACTTTTTTTAACTTTGTAGCATTACTTAATATTTGCTCTTTGTTAAAATGTAGAGATTTTGCTTTGAGATGATCAGGTTGTAATACTACTGTAACAAACAAAGTTTTTTTGATATCGAGCAGGTAAAAAAACAGTTATTCCAGGCAAAAAAAATTCTTTATTTATTTACTTTTATGCATAATATGACACAGTTTTTATTATTACTTTTTTTATATATTTAAAAAATTTAGTTACTTTTTGAACCTACCTTATATATAATGTATATAGAAAAATTACATATGCTATTGTTTTATTAAATGTATATTTTTTCACTAAAAATTTTAAAATTAATCTCTGGTTAGATCTAAAAATTTCTAATTTCATAAATTTTGAATTATTCCTATTTTAATCAATATTTCAAGTTATCATTTTCCTCTCTTCATTTTTGCCAGTTTTTTTTTTCTCTTTTATATAGAATTGAATATATATTTCATGATTACTGCCACTATTGAATCTTAGCATTCAATCATCCACTTGACATCACCATGGCCAGCCAGTTTGTGATGGTCTCTAGAAGTAGCCACCATCAGATTTAGTATATCCCGTATGAAATATGTCAGCTTAACTAAAACTAAAATAGCCTAATCTTTAGAAAACTAGATATCTCTTAATACATTTTAATCATATTTTTCTTAATTTTAATTCTTTTTATTTGTCATTATTATGATTATTTATATTACAAACCTTAAAAAAATAAAAATTTTGAAAATTTGACTCTGTACAGTAAGTAGCATTTGCCAAGAATCTATAGCAGAGATGGTTTATTATAGTGCTCATTGGCTGGATGGATGTGTGGTAAAGCTTTGGCTTACCACCCTGGAGGATCCGGATCCCACATCTCCAGTTTTTCATGAGGGGGTCTGGGCCTGACTCGTTGAACCCTATCCTTCAACCATCCGGTTGACCCCATCATGGGTGCTGGCCAGCCTGTAATGGGCTCCATAAGTGGCCGCTGCCAGATACAGAATATCCCATGAGGATATGGCGGCTTAATATAACTAACCTAACCTTATTATAGTGCTTCTCAACTTATCTTTTTTTGTTGCTTGAAAAGCTTTTTGCAATATTTTTATTTAAAATTTTCAATATTAATATTTTTATACCATTGCCATATATTATTTATTAAAATTTAATTCTATATGTATATTAAAAAAAATTATATGTAAGCAATACCTGAGATAGATGAGATGATGTTCAGACCTGTCGGAAAAGTGCTCTATCTCACTTCCACAGCCATATAAAAAATTTAATAAAGGCACAGAGAAATGCTCAAAAGCCTTTATATATGTTACGCCCAATACCGGACATATAGCCAACTTGTGAAATGGCTGGCCACTTCTAGATTTGGCCAAAGCCTGAAATATACATCTCTACATTTTTCATTATTCTGAGAGACAATCCCATTCTTGCTTGTGAATAAGCCAAAATTCATACGAATGCACTCCACTTACTTAGTTCCACTAGCTTTGACCACTTTTTATCAGTTATTTTTGACAGAAAAATTAATTGCCTATCAAATTATAAATAAAATGAATATTCAGTATTAAAATATTTTAGAGAGAATGTACTCTACAGACTTTTTTATTTAATTATAACTAGCCAATTAGCATGAATTATTATACTCACAGACAAATTATTCGCGTTAATCGAGGCCTACCTGTAAATGGTTTAGAGCATAATTTATTGAAATGGATGGAATACTTAAATAAAATAAACAGCATTTAATATTTACGGGTTTAATAATTTGTAAAATAATTATTGTAATTTATACAAATTTTCATTAAATTATTTTTGATACTTTTGCAAAATTTTTTCGATCTTATAAATATGTTTTGATAGATGAGACAAATATAAATCACAAAAGCAGAAATTTAGACAGGAATGGATAAAAGACAAGTTATTTGACAAATAGCTAGTGCCGTTGGAAGGACATGATAAAAATGTCATTGTAAGTGTGATATTTTTGCAAAATACAATGATTTAAAATATCACACGAAAATGCTACTCCATTTAAGACATGCACTGAATGACAATTTCATCGGCCGGATGGTCGCGTGGTAAAGCTGTGGCTTACCATCATGGAGGATCCGGGTCCCACACCTCCAGTTTTTCAGGAGGGGTCCGGCCCGGCCGGTTGAACCTCATCCTTGAATCATCCAGTTGACCCCATCATGGGTGTTGGCCAGCCTGTGAAAGGCTCTATAAGCGGCCGCTGCCAGATAAAGAATATCCCATAAGGACATGGCGGTTTAACCAAACTAACCTAATCTAACCTGAATATTATTTTGAAATCAAGATGTAAGGAAGCATCTACAATTGCCAGCTTATGAGTTGCCATTGCGCATTATCAGTTATGACCACTTAATTGGTTGTGATAATGATAATAATAATAATAATAATAATAATACTGATCAAAGATAAAGATGCATTGTACTGCAGTTTCTCCATCTCTGGCCGTCATCATTTGAGCCGTATGCTGTCTGGCATTATTGTGATTGAGCAAGATGCTTTAGACAGCAGGCGTTTCGTCAGAAATGACCTTCTTGATTTCAAAAATCTTGTATAGGATACATTGAGAAGCGAAAAAATGCAAAATTTCCATTTAAAACTCTGATATTTTCAAATTATGTAGTTTTATTTGAGAAAATTGAATGTCTCTAATATATAAAAATAAGGATTATAATGATAAAAATAGGGATTTTATTGATTCTTATAATAAGAGCAATTTATGATATTTGCTTTGCAAATTATGGATGCAATTCTTAATAACAATCGTACAATAAAGGTTAGGTTAGGTTAGTTAGTTTAAGCCGCCATATTTTCATAGGATATTATGTTTCTGGCGGCGGCCACTTTTAGAACCCATCACAGGCTGGCCAACACCCCGTACAATAAAGTAAAAATTGCAAATGTAGAAGAAAATTCTGCAGATATTATAGTATCAAAGCAATTATCTTTAATTATTTCAGTTAACTGAAGTTGAGAATTTTATTATTCGAGTAATTTCGATTCAAAATCCGATTATTTCAAGATAAACGTGTAAAGTGTGGCAATTCTTTAAGATTAGCGTTGTACCCACGCAACCAAAGTGGTCCCGAAAGTGTAGTGTCTCTTAATTCATCTTTCCATTTACCGGAAGGAAGATAAATGTCTCTATTTGTTGACCCTTTTTCTAAGACAGGTGCAACTAGTAATTCATCTCCAACTAAAAATTCCGAATCGATAATTAGAGAAATTGTATCATTGGGTTCGATCCACCACAGCGGTCTGATAATGGACACTCCAGTAACAACAGCTTCTTCAGCTAGACGGATGAAAAGAGGAGCATACTTTCGATGCAGATTGACCATTTCTCGTGCAATTTCAATCACTTCTTCGTCATAAGCCCAAGGAGGATACGAAAATTGCATGACGGGAAGCAAGGCATTAGTTTGCATCCATCTGATGTATAACTCTCGATCCGGTAATTCATCGTTACCGCCAATCATATCGGGCAAAACAAACGGATATCCGAAAACGAAAAATAATAGTGAAGCAGGGATGAGTGTCTTTAATCCATTTTCATAACCCCAAACTGAATTTCTGTCTAGCATTCTTAAGTAAAAGTTCATGTCTTGATTATAATGGGCCGATCGTACTTCTACCATAACGTCATTCAATTTTGAAATAGTTTCGATATATTGTTTTGTGAACTGATTTACGTATTTTGCATCCAGCAGAAAACTATCCGGAGGTATCCATGATACTTCTCCAGCATCAAATTTTAGTCCGTTTATATTATATTTCTGTATAAAACTTTTCATACGATTAATATACCATTCGGTAGCTGATGGATTTGTGGTATCCAGATAACCAGCTATGCCATTCCACCACAATACTAATTGTGAAACATTACGTTCAGAATTATTATGTATCCAATAACCTTTCTGGTCACCTTCCCAGAAGGCATCACATTCCACGTTAGCGAACGGATGGACCCAAAAAGCTATTCTGAATCCAAGTTGTTTCAACTGATGAATCATATCCGATGGATTCGGAAACTTGTTCGAATCGAAACGAATGTTACCGTAACAGTCCTCCCAACGATCGTCTACCTCGATATGGCTCCAACCAATTTTACTATCCAAAATGTTTTTAGCGAATTCCATGACAGATGTTTGATTGATATCTTTCTTGTAATAAGCCCAAGTAGACCATACAGGATTAGTCATCATTATTTTATCTGGAACACTCTTGGGTTTCTTCCAAACGGTATCAAACAGGTACTTCGTGATTTCCTTGATATCTTGTCCCGAGCAAATGGTATATTTCAACGTTTTATGCGGCAACTGGGTTGTCTGCAAAGCGGATATACATAGTTTGTCGTCTCCACTGGCATTGAAACTAACTTGTAAATCCATCTGTGGGCTAGAATAAATGACAAACCCATCTGATGTTAACCAAGCATTCTCTACCAAACCTCCATATTGGTAATGAAAAAAGTCTCCAGTTACATAAGCTGTAGATTGGCGATTTTCATTTTGTAATGGCCATCTTTGTGTCTTAACTTCGCCACCACCGTACCAGTAACGGTCGCCAAGTGTATAACAATCTGTAGAATTTCCATTTGTTAACCAATCTATATGGTAGCATGATGTGTCACAATCAATTTTATTTATATTCAACATGACTTTATCATTATCATTGGTACATACTATTTGTTGGCCAATTTTGTCCACACTTTTACATTCTTTTATTTTATTATGACTTAATCCAAGATGAGCGGATAAAATCGAACCACTGGGTGATTTCAATTGTAGTTTCAGATCTTTTTCCAAATTAACATTTTTCAACGAATCCGCTGGACAACTATTCTCCGTTGCCAAGATGTTTGGGAGAACAAACAGTAATATCCAAATGGCCATTGTCTTTATCTAAATATAAAAGAAAAATTAATTTTAGAATTTAATCATTGATTGACTTATTGTTTTTACATTTAAATATATATTTTAGAACTTTAGGAATTTTACAAAAAGAATCAATCTTGAAAAATTTTGCCACATTTATTTTTGATAGTAAATTTATTACGTTTATGATATAGAGTGGGATCTAACTTTCTAAGGTTTGAAGTTTTTAAGGGTTCTTTTTATAAATTTTAAAGAATAAAGAAACTTCTATATTCTATTGTTTCTCTAATAACTACATATTTTTCGTTGTGGTTTGGGGCTCATAAACGTTGGCATCCTAGGCTCAAGCCCTATTAGACCTCATATAGATCTGCCGCTGTTTATGACAGATTAAATAAAAAACAACTATTTTAAAAACTGATATAACAAAATGCCCATGTTCGAGATTTGTAACTTGAGGACCGAAATGGAATTATACTATTCCATTTTTTGTATCTCTAAGGAGTACAGATTATGTAACATTGATCTATTATCTTCTGACCTGAACTGACTCATTCATGGAATAACCCGGATTCGATTCTTGCATCTCACATTTATAAGACTTTTTTCGTATTTTACGCCTCTTTCCAATCAGGAAGATTATTAAGGGGACATTTATAAGATTGTCAGGCCGATTGGCTGCATGGAAACGCTTCGGTTTTCCGTCCCGGAAGGCCAAGATTCGAATTTCGAGTCCCACCCCTTGGAAATATTTATCATGGGATTAGGGCCTTACCCGTCGAATCCCGTCTTACCCAATCTGGCTAACTCCTCAGCAGAAATGAAGAAGCTTCTCGCAATTTAATTCTTTTACTGAGAGGAAAATGGCGTCATCTGTGCAAAAGAACAAGATTTTTTCAAGAGGGATTCAATCCCGATTCGTTGATTCTCATCCTCACTTATAGTTGTGCCCACCAGATTTTGACATTCCTGTGATGGGTAGGTACTAAAATGCTCTACCATTTAATAATTGGCAAAGATTGGAAAATGATGTCAACCCCTTCAGTTACTGTGGCTACATTTGTATACATAAAATTTTGAATGAATTTTCCAAGAATGTGTTTCAGTTGCAAGCTTTATTTTAATATGGTTAGTTACATATGTATGCATCTGTTATTCTTATGTTCAAAGTTAGAACGGTCTCTGCCACAAATATCTTGTAATAAGATTAAAGATCAATAAGAAATTTAGCATTTCATTTTTCTGGCCAATATTTAGAATATAATTTTTTAAATGATTCTGCTAATAATAAAATGCTAATAGTTACATGAAAAAATGAATAAAAATAGAATTATAAAATCTGTAGTTTTAAATTTCGATTGAATTATTCCGTGTAAAATAATTTAAATATCTAAAGTAGAATAAGAATAATTTGTGGTGTGAAAGGAAGTTTCTATTCTATTGAATACAACACAGTGAATACTGTATAGATATAATGTAATCATATATGGCTCCATTATTTATGACGACCCAGTTTCTTTTTCTAAACGTGTAAAAAATAGAAAAATGAATACAACAACATCCATAAATTAAAATTTTCATTACGATCAAATATCATGTAGACAGATTCTAAAATTACTTTTATTAAAATTTTGTTAATACTAACGAAGAAATTGATTTGTCATTTCTAGTATTGCATAAAAATTTCTGTTCTATTATGTTATAAATGTTTACTTTTTATATTTTCGTTTTCGTGTCCATAAATATAAATATACACAAAACTTTTCCTTATCCGGTATTTTATTATAAAATACATAATAAAATCCTGTTCTGGATAAAGAAAGATTTTGTAACATTAAATAGATTAATTTTATATTATAAAAGTTTCTTACTCCGATGTATGTCATAATCCCATGAGACGAATATAACTGAATTTTTTTACTTTTCTACTTGAATTTTTCCGTGATTTTTTAGGTCTACTTTTTCGAAAGTGAGAATTATAAGATCTCTGTCTTTAAATTACAACTTAATAACTTTCAAATTAATTAATATTTTTTTTTTAAATTTGGCAATAATAGACTGTCAGAAAATAACAAACTGCGAGGTTGCTTCTTTTAAAATTTAATGTTGCGGTACATTTTTCATCCATTTGACTTGATTGTATAACTAACAAGAGAGATTCATTTGCGCATCTATCACTGTGACAATAATTTTAGTTAAAAATTTACCATGACTGCCAAATTAAAAATTCCTTGGTTTGTAATTTATAAATGTGCATATGAAGATAATATTCTAATTTTTATCGTGCCACAATGATAGTTTTCTCTACGCGATTTATAACATTGATTTCCATCCGGTATATACTAAGCGGCGAACATGTCCATGGCCATCACGAGGCGCCCAACATCGTTGCACCCATTTTTCACCTGATGTCAGGTGAAAAACGGGGTTCAACGAGGCAGCACGAACTCTTAAAAAAACTGGAGATGCGGGATCTAAGTTAGGTTAGTTAAGTTAAGCCGCCATATTGCTCATGGAATATGCTTTATCTGGCATTTTTTTAGAGGACATCACAGACTGACAAACATCCATTGTGGGATCAGTAGGAAAGTTGACGAGTCAACTATGACCCATCCTGAAAAAACTGGCGATGCAGGAACAGGGAATTGAACTTGGATCCTCCAGGATAGAACCGCGGTCATCTGGCCATCCACAGTGATGGTTGCGCAAATGAATCAGTTACTCAAACGAATTTCTCTTACTGGTTACTCGAATAATTTTAACTAAGTTTCCATCATAACAAACATTTTATAAATTTTTTATATAGAAAGTGGTAGTTAAACAGGTTTATAGATAAAAATCAGAAGATGAAAACCTGAGTCGGATGATTATTTATACTGAATATAAATTTTAAATTATTAGAAAATACAGCAAAATAGAAAAATATAAATAATCATTAATCAGAAATTGGAAGAATTCTCATCTATTTATATGCTCAAAACTTACTTTACAGTTATAAAGTTTATTATGTGGACAATGTTCCTTTAGTTATTTATATTAATATATAACATAACATCCTTGATGATATAACATACAATTTTATCATCGAGTTTTTGAAAATTTTTAAATTATATTTTAGCAATGTGGTATAGTAACATCTTTTATGCAAAATTACTGTTATTTTAATGAGTTTATATTTCAAAACAGCAGATCTTTACTCGACAATTCTCTCTCACAAGTCAGTTATAAGTACAGTATTAAATACATTATTTATAATTAACGAATTTTTATTACAGTATTATCATTCATAGTGTTTTAGAAAACGTTTTTGTATCATCGATAGCGTAAAATAATTATATCCTATACATTATGAATTGCCAAAACATGCGGTTAATGTTTTTATACATATGATGCAAATAAAATTGAATATCAGCAATTAAATTTTCGTGTAGAAAAAATTTTTCAATACATTTTATGGGGCAAAGCTTTCAATGATAAAATAATATATGGGATTAATATCTATTTTTATTTACTTATAAATAATAAAAAAACGGGAATTATTGCTAAATTTTAATTTATATAGATTTCAAAAACGTATAATTTACCTGCAGCTTGCTTACGATGAGAGGCAAGTTTACCGTCATAACAAAAACTAACACAGATAAATATATTACTCCTTTTTAGTGTATTACATCAGTTATTTACTCGCCAGTACGCAGCTGACAGTTTCATCCCACTGATAAGTTTATCAGACGACCTTCAACTGTCCGTATCGCGACATCTAGTGACGGTGATAATAATTAAAAAATTGATTTTTATTTTAAAATTTCTTTAAAAATTAAATTTTTAAAATTTAATTACAGGCATCGATTTTTAAATCCTAGGAAATAAATAAGCAGTTCCAGAAAGAAATAAAATCGTCTACTTTCTGAATGTGTCCTATATTTTCCATTTATTATGACATTTGATCAATAAACTTTTCGTATTCTATTTTAAAGCTGATTTATTTTGTTATTATTTGCTTATTAAAAAAAAACGCACGAACTTTCCGGACAACCCAATATATGTCACAATATATATTTATAAACTGTATATGAGCCCAAGAACCATAAGAAATGCAAAAAATTCACTGTTAATAACTCATTCTTGAATTGTCTCCTTAAAAATCAAATTGCCCCTCTGTGGGGTGTATGCCCCAAATTGGGAACCATTGCTCTAGAGCATTTTGGGAGTAGCAACAAAAATGCCTTCATTTAAATCCTTCAGAGTGATGTTTGAATTCATGCTGATATCATTGCAATACCTGCATGATGTCATTGATGATGTAATTATAGTTACAGCATTAAACAATTCTATCATATGATGGTATGATGATGTAAGAAATTGGTAATATCACTATGCCATCAAGTCAACACTATGACAATGTCATCCCTTTGTATATGCTGATTAAATCAACTAATAAAGTCAATAGTAAAACTGTACACAAAAAGCAAATGGATTTCAAATGTTATAATGAGTTATATGACAATTGTGATATAACAACGGATGATGTCACCATGACATAACCATGATCAATCGATTCAAAATGCCATAATAAATGAAATATATGGACAAATGATACTTCTGTATGGTTTATTGTAAACTTACCTATAAAGTCTATAAATACAGTGTGTCAATTCCCACTCATTGAATAACATTCTTCCAATTTTAGGTTGAATCCACTATGGATGTTGGTCAGCCTGTTAGATTCTAAAAGTAGCTGCCACCAAAAGTATCTTGTGTGATTTGGCATCTTTATTCACATTAATATAACTTATAAATTTAAATAAACTAATTAAATTTTTTTATTACTAATAAGGATGCCGACATTTTGATGACATAAGAGTTTCCATATAAACTATATTATATATCTAAAATTCTCAAGCAATACTGGGCACCCTTGATAGTATAGTATACGTATTTAGACATAATTTGAAAATTAAGTTTAAGAAAAGATAATTTTATTTCTTTTATTATAAATTAAAATACAAAATTATAAAAAAAATTTTTTAATGCTAAAAATGCCACCCTGAAAAAAGTGCCACCCAGGGTGGAAGCCCCCTCAGCCCATCCCTAGCTATACCACTGAAGTCCTTGTAAGTCAAGAATTATCTTCATATTATTGAATTATAAAAATACTACATTATTTTAATAAGCAGATACACATATATACTCTATATATATTGTATTTGTATATGTGTACACACAAACAAACACATTGTATATGGGTAAAGCAAATGGTAAGAATGGTAAATGGTTTTTACCCATGGTAAAACTATTTACCATTCTTACTATTTTCAAAATATCAAATATCATTATCAAAATATAAAATTATATAAAACTATGTATCAAAATAATCATAAAGTTTCTCATGCAAATATCAAAATCTCACATTTGAAGGGCTGAAATGGTTTTCAAAGTTTGCTAAATTCCATGTATAACAACATAGAATTTAGTACAGGTAGGCCTCGATTAGTGCGAATAATTGGTTCCACGAATTTCTTGCACTATTCAAGGTATTAACTATATGTAAAATATGGTAATTGGTTCTTGCTTTGTGAGATCCGGCCAATTAACTATATGTAAAATATGGTAATTAGTTCTTGCTTTGTGAGATTCCAGCCATTAGCTAACCTCATGATGACTAACCACAATATTAACTTAACATTTGGCCATTAGCTAACGTCACGATGAATAACCACAATACTAACTTAACACAAACTGTCCGCCAAATCGAAACCAAAAGAGCAAATTGAAAGTGGAAGTGGAGCACTGCTTTTATGTCACTTCACGAAACCAAAAGAGCAAATCGAAAGCGGAAGTGGAGCACTGCTTTTATGTCGCTTAATCAATCCACTTTATCGAAACCAAAATAGTGAATCGAAAGCGGAAGTTGAGCGCCACCTGGCTGCCAATTCTGAGTCGAAAATTGAGTGGATAGTCCAGAAGTTGAGCGCCACTTTTATATCACTCAATCACATTCAGTTTTTACTCTAGCTTAATCACTAATCTCTTCTTTTTTTCATTCCTGTTTTATCATCAAAAGTGTTCTTCCTTTCATCCATTTCGATAAAAATAACTAACAAGAATACTACACTGCCTAGATAAGATACATAATAATGAAACTAGCACCAAAGGCAGAAACTTTCAAAAACAACACACCAGTTTTTATGGTAGAAGCGTTTTCAAAAACCGCCAAATCAAAACCAAAAGAGCAAATCGAAAGCGGAAGTCGAGATCCAGCCACTTTTATGTCACTCAATCACATCCATTTTTTGCTCTAGACCATCATCAAACCAACCGCCAAATCGAAACCAAAATAGCGAATCGAAAGCGAAAGTTGAGCTCCACCTGGCTGCCAATTCTTGGTCGAGAATTGAGTGGATAGTCCGATTTGAATCAGTAAATTAGTTCCAGATTGAATTAGTAAGCGAAGTTACGAACCAATGAGAAATTTTTAACAAGTTTTCTATTTGTTTATTAGCAAAATATGACAGCAAATTAAATTAGTTCCAGATAGCATTAATAAGCGAAGTTAATGAACCAATGAGTTTAACAAGTTTTCTATTTGTTTATTAGCAGAATACGACACTAAAGATAACAAAAACAAAATTTTTTCACAAGTTTTATTTTTTCTTCCTTTTATCCATTTCGATACAGTACTTTTAAAAAAAAAAATTCCCTGTCTATACTGTAGCAAAGCTAAATAATACTATACTGTAATCAATAGCAAAGCTAAATAATACTATACTGTAGTTGATAGCAAAGCTAAATAATACTATATTGTAGTCGATAGCAAAGCTAAATAATAGTACAGTTAACGGAAAAAGCCCATCTTTCTGATGTTTCACCCCTTCAAAGCATAACGGCAAAAAGCCCATCTTTCTGATGTTTCACCTCTTCAAAGCCAACTGATTGTTCTTGGACTGCTCCTGGAAACTTTTTAAAAGAGAAAATTCTGTACTATACTGTATGTATACCATAGCAAAGCTAAATGTACAGTAATGTTAAACAGTTAATAGCAAAAAGCCCATCTTTTTGCCATTAACACATGAAGTTAGATCTGGAAAGCAAGATGGCCATGTAACTGGAAAATGGCAATTAATGATTTTTTCATCTATGAAGTGGTGCCACAGCAGCTACTACTGTACTGATGGACCAATGTGTGGTAGTGCTCCATCATGTATAAAAATTATCTCATTCAGACATTATCTTTGCTGGAGTTGCAGAATGATGAAACTGGTCAGCATATTGTGATATGTCTATGTGGTAATGGAATGAGTTATTGGTCCTGTTGGAATAATGTTTTCAAAAAAGAATGGTCCAACAATGAATTTTGCTGTGAAGTGCCATATCAAAATGAATTTTGGTGAATTCAATAGCATTTCCTGAATTGCATGAGGTTGTTTGGATACCCAAATTCATCAATTGCGAGTATTAACAGTCCTATCCAGATGAAAATGGGTCTCATCTTCCTACAAAATTCTCCACAGCATTGTCATCTTCCATTTTGGCAGAAACATCAAAGTAAATATCAAGTGATGACCATAATTATTGTATTGGAGTTGCTGTACATGGCTGATCTTGTATGATAGAAGTGGAGAACTTTCTGTAAGACTTTCCATACTGTGATAACATTCAATTTCAGTTGTCACACTCTTCCACGGTACTGATACTACCAGCAAGAGTTTCATATGTATCCTTGATGATTGAAGTGCAATGTCTGTAATTGTCTGTTCTGATACTTGTTTCTGTCCTCTACCAGGTCAAACTGTTAGTGATCTTGTTTCTTCAAACTTCTGAATCATGGGTTTCAATACATTAACTTTATAGCAGGCTTTTATACAGGTTGTGATGGGTTCTATACTCATAAAGAGTGGCTGCCGCATTAGACTGGTAAAAGTAAAACAACTTCACAAATAATGCACATTGAAGTAATGTAAGATGCATTTTGAGCTGAGCTGGTTGCCAGAATGTCTTTCTGAACTTTCTTCATGCCTTTATAGCCTGAATCATTGGTGCTGTTGTAACTAACATAACTGATAATTTTCATCTTATGGAAATTCTCAGCTATGTAGCCTACAAAAACACCACATTTCCCTATTGGTGATTCTTCATGCCTTTATAGCCTGAATCATTGGTGCTGTTGTAACTAACATAACTGATAATTTGCATTTTATGGAAATTCTCAGCTATCTAGCCTACAAAAACACCACATTTCCCTATTGGTGACGTTTGGAACAACATATTTTTTCATGGAATCCTTTGTCCCATACCTTCATTTGTCCTCCTACTGTATTTGGTGCCATTCTGGTTGTTAGATTGAACTACAGCTGGCTCTGAATAGCATTAATTTAATTACAAAACCCTGTTTACATCATTTCACATTGCATCATGCTTTCAAAAACATAACTACAATGTAAATTAAGATTTTAATGCATAAAGATTATGATATTTTGAATATCAATTAACTGATTGCAGTTTTCTATCATTATTTGCATATATAAAAATTTTTAAATTAAAATAAATGAAGATAATATTTAAAATGCTAATAAATAAAGGCATTAAAATATTTGAAATTGCCTTTATATTTAAATAAGCATTTAAATATAAAGGCAATTTCATTGGAACCACAAAATTGTAAGAAAATAAAAACTCATATAAAAATAGCACTTAATCAGATAAAAATAAATTTCATAAAAAAATTATATTCAGTATTTAGAACTAATTTTAATTAACATTGAAGAACATTTTTTTATTATGTATAAAGTCATCCTTAGTACAAATAAAAATATTCACTGTCAGGATGGATTCTTAAATTATAAAAATAAATCTTTTATTAATAGTAACATTTCCAATAAGATTCTTTCTGCAGCTGTTTTGAACAGATTTATTTAAGAATCTACAAACATATTAAAAAAAAATATTCATTGACCATATAGAAAAAAGTAACTTCCTATTTATCTACTTATTTTTCAGAAAGGACTAAGCATTGTCTGTTATTCAACTTTATATATAATAGACTATTTCATATTGGATATAGCCAGCCTCTTATAGATTTTAGAGCTAACTATTATTATCTTATACAAATTCAATGATATTACACTTTCAAAAATAGCTACCTGTAATTACATTAATTAATTTTATTTCTTCTTCATTGTTTTTTTATTTTTAAAATATAACATCCTGGGATATAAAGAAGGTGTCTGAAGATTGATTACATCAATGTCAGTTTAGACCAGTTTTTAATAGTTCTATAAATTGAATTATTAAAAAGAATTTTCAGAATTGCTTCCTGATGTTAATTTTTATTTGTGAAATTCT
This sequence comes from Olivierus martensii, assembly GCA_000484575.1. Lineage (NCBI taxonomy): Eukaryota > Metazoa > Arthropoda > Arachnida > Scorpiones > Buthidae > Olivierus > Olivierus martensii. The sequence goes on along the minus strand of AYEL01083275.1, from coordinate 8,861 downwards.
AAAATATTGTGACTGAAAACATTCAACCTTTATTTCTATAAGACATTTTTAATTCTTAAATATTTGCAATTCATTAAAAATCCATGTGGTACAACTCAGCTTGTATAACTTTTTGTTCTAATCTACTCTCCAAATTCTCAAGTTCTGTTACTTATTATAATGACACAGATAATAAAATAAGCATAGACACAGAGAAACATATTAGCTAATAATATATCTGATTGAACAGAAAATTCTCACACTTTTGGATGCATTTTATTTAGCCAAGAAAATATGTACAGAATTGACTTCAATCATCAATGTAATCACCGTTGTTGTTGACCACTTTCTGCCAACACTTATGCAAGGAATGGATGCCATCTCGATAAAACTCTGGCGGCTGTGACTCGAAGAAGTTAGTCAGGCTGGCCTCCAAGTTGGTTTCATTGTTGAACTCCTTGCCAGCCAGGTGACGGTCGAGCACAGCGAACAGGTGGTAATCGGAAGGTACAATGTCAGCTGGCCTCCAAGTTGGTTTCATTGTTGAACTCCTTGCCAGCCAGGTGACGGTCGAGCACGGCGAACAGGTGGTAATCGGAAGGTACAATGTCAAGGCTATATGGCGGGTGGGGCAAGAACTCCCAGTTCAGGTCCAGTAGTTTCTGGCGGGTCTGCTTAGCCATATGTGGCCGTGCATTGTCATGCAGCAGGATGGTGTTCTGGGTGGATCTCCGCCAGTTTTTGCTGCAGATGGTCGAGTTGTTTGCAGTAGAAAGTTGTGTTGATGGTTGTATTTTGCGGCAGCAACTTGAACATGATGATTCTTAACTTGGATGGGCAGCCGGAGTGTGATTGAACTTTGAAGTCCTGATCTCCACTTTGGAAGCGTTTGTAGCAATTGTATTCAGTACTTCTGGTGACAGTGTCTGGGCCAAATGCAGCATTCATGTTGGTGATAGAATTGGCTGCTTTTTTCTTGGAACAATAGTCATAAAGGAGGAGCAGGCAAACTTGCTCTTTGGTTAGTGGATATTGTTTGGTCATGATAAAGTAGAGTGAGAGGACTGGATTTGGTATTTTCTTATAGCATGTATCACAACCTGTTTATATACTACCATGGAACATTCTAGAATGTTTCAGAAAAAAGTTGTTCTAGAAAGTTCCAAAAAGTGTGAGAATTTTCTGTTCAATCAGATATTATTGTATGTAATAGAATCCATTATTCTCCTGACTACAAATAACTTTCCATGTTTGTGGTAGAGTCAGCAGGATTTTATAATAGAAATACTGATTCCCAAGCTGTACTTATCAAGAAAATTTTCTGGAGCATAGACCAAATTCAATCCTGGATCCTCCAGGCCTAGATCAAATGTGATTAAGTGAATTATTTTATTGTGTGTGATTTCATTGCAGATATTTTAAGAAACACTCTTAAATTGAAATGAAAATATCTAAATAAAAGGAAATGAAATCCATTCAGTTGTTAGTGAATGGGCATTTCATTTCCTTTTATTTAAATTTTACAGTGAGTGGTTTTATATTATGAAAATATCTAGCTTAAGGAAACATTAATATTGGCATGGCTGCCATTTTTTTCCATTGAATTATATACTGTTCTCCTTTTTATTAGATACTAAGCTGTAGTGTATTCAAAATAAACAAATAAATTACCAACACCCATAGTAAGAATCTGTAATCAGATGAACAATAGGATTGATGGCCAGATCTAGAGTTTCTTGAAAAATCTGGAGATATCAGACTGGAAATTAAATATGAATATTCCAAGATGGAAGTACAGAATGTTTTACTTTGCAACCATTATCCAAAATCAGTTATGGCAGCATCACAGATACAAAGAATTTTTGTTGTAAATCGCCATTGGTAGTACAGATCATCCTAACTCAGGGAATAATAACTTTAAAACAAGAATTTTATAACAGTAAACTTAATAAACATTTTTTATTTTTGCTTTGTGAAATACTTTTGGCTAATCACCATCCTCAGCACTATATATAAACATACAGAAGCATTCGAAAAGTTGATCAAATATTGTTAACAGTTTTAGAAGAATGATTTTAAAAATGAACATAATGTTAAATTCAGAAATTACATTAAATAATCATGTAATCTTTTAAACAAATATTAAATTATTATCATCATCATTAAGGCATATTATTCTAGATCCAGTGAATCCTAGATATTCTAGCAAATGTTTTGTTTTTTGTTTGTTTTTTATTTTGATTCCATTAAATGTCATATTATATGCTGCAATCTAGTGCTTTGGGTTCAATTCTTTTAACGTAAGTGATGTAAGCAGTTTAGAAGGTTCTAAGTATATATTCTAGATCCATAATAATAATTAATTAATCACTTTTATTTATTTTAAATGTATGTGTATGGCCTAATTATAAACTTACATTATAATTTGTTTACAACATAATTCCAGGCTTTACATAAATTTTCAGATTGTTTGTCGTTAATTATCCTTAAATATTTACCTTTTTTAAATTCTCTATCGCCTCAGCTAAAAATTTATTCTCATCTTTGTCAACTTTTCTTACTATCATTAATTCTTCCCATTTATTAATATTGATGTTATATCAGTGTTTATTTTCTTCTATATTACTTTTGTTCAAAGATTTTTTGGCTCTTTTTTTCTGCTAGAACTTCCAAGATCTTTGAGGTTATCCAGTCATTATTTGATTTAATAGTTATGCCAAGGGTACTTCTTTCTAAATATTGTGACTTATTTATATTGTAATTTAATCATTTTATTATTATGCTACCAATATTTTAAAATTTATTAATGTGAATGTCTGATACTTAGATTTCTAAAATTAGGTCTTGCTTTTGTTTTTTCTCTGTTTTCATTCTGTGATAAAAGAAATGTAATATTTTGCATTGTATTTTATATTTATTTATTGTTAGATTATATGGATATGCAAATTAGCTATCCATATAATGTTACTAAACATTGCAGTAACTAATATAAATATGGTTATGCTTGATTTTGATCAATCACAAAGTCCATTGTGTTTCTTTTTCTTTTATATTTGTTATCTAAATTAGATATTGGTTTTCTTTATTTTTTCTTTCTGATTCTGGTTTTTATTTGCCATATGTAGATTTTAGAACACTGATAGCAAATCAATGGATATGTGCCAAAATTTTACTGGCACATAGAAAATTTTATAGCAACTTTATTTCATTTGATTTTATCCTTATTTATTTCAAATTTCAATATTTTTAAACTCATTTATATGTCTCAGATAATATAAATAAAACTATATCGTATTTATGTTTTACTTTGATAATATACAAATACAATAGATCTCTGACTTATGCAGCAAATTCATCTAAAAACAACTATTTTAACAAATTGCTGCTAATAATATTTGAAAATAACAGCACTAAACAGCAATTGAATATAATAACTAATAGTTTTAATGCTTTTAGTTATTATATTCAACAGCTCTTTAATGCTGTTATTTTAATCTAAAACTTTCTGTATAAGTCAAAAACTGTGCAAATCCAACAATGCTTAAATTTAACATACAGGTGGCCCTCACTTTACACGATTAATTGGTTCCATGAAATAATCGCGTAACACAAAATCGATGTAAATGAGTTGAATTTAGCATGGGTGAGATAGGGATAGGAGTTTCTTCAGAAAGATAAATCGCGTAACACAAAATCGTGTAAAGTGAGTTGAATTTAGCATGGGTGAGATAGGGATAGAAGTTTCTTCAGAAAGATAAAAAATAAAAACTTTACACCTGCGAACAAAAGATCAAATTTGAATGAACGAATTATTTAAACATAAACAAAAAACACAAATTTTAATGAATGAATGGTTGGATGAATGAATTTAATTAATACAAGTCATAAATAAACTAAACACTACATAATTCTGACAGTCGTCAATTCAATGTTCAATGGACTGGGTCTGGTGAGTCTGGATCATCACTCTCTTGCTCTTTTGAAGTTTTTGGGATGATATGCTGCTGATCTTCAACTTTTGTAATGAAACAGTTGAGACTCAGCTGACAGGCAGCATTCTTCTCTCTCTATAAAATTCTTTGTAGCAAGCCAAAGAATTCTGAATTTCTCTTACAACTTTGGCACTTCTAGTCTCATTAGAATCATTTTTCTTCAATTATTCTGATGGCACTGTCAATATATTTAAAAAATTCAATCATTTGTTTGGTTGAAAGTTGTTCGATGGGCTCAGCAACAAAGGGCTCCTGACTTTTATCATTCATGTTGTTTTCCATTTCCAGAAGTTCTTCATTAGTTGAGCTCTGATGAGTGGTACTAGAGCAGTTCATCTGCATGAGATAATTTTTAAACAAAAATTTTTTTTTAATTTAAAAAATTAATTTACTTTTAAAAATCGCATTATGGCGAAAACTCTTAAAGTGAGATAGTGTATAGTGAGAGATACCTGTATATAAATGGATGCATTAGCAAACAGAATGGTAAAATGAAATTTATGAGCATATTTTAAGCACAGAAAAGAAAATTTAAGGCCATAAGTAATATTTTTGCAAAAAAAGTAAATTATTTAATGAATTTTCATTTGAATTTTATGGAAAGTTAACAAAAATAAAGAGATTTATGCATATACATATCTTTAAAATTTCATAAATCAAAACTACATAAGTCGGGAACCTAGGTGCATTCATATTTGTAAATATTTACACATGCATGTACATATCTTGGCATGCAATGGATTACTGTATATGTTACTTTATTTTGGCATGCAAAAGATTTTGGATTTTTCATTACTGCTTTAGAATATTCATTTACAGATTATAAAGACTAAATTCATTTAGAATTTAGTCTTTATATTGAAATTTATATTATACAGTAATATCATCAAATATTTAAAAACTAAATTTTTTTGATAAACTAAAAGTTTGAGAAATTATATACAGTGGGTGATCGGTTAACGAACAGTTTGGATAACAAACACTTTTTTGAAAGATTTTTATGTTCAGTTAATGAACACATGTTCGGATAACGAACACTTCACAGAACAAACTGTGGGACCCGCGGACTGACCGAATGACAGATCAGCTGGATGGCTGCGTGGTAAAGCTGTGGCTTAACATTCTGGAGGATCTGTGGGTCCCACTCCTTAAATTTTTTAGGAGGGATCTGGGTCCGGACCATTGAAACCCATCCTTGAATGACTCCATTATGGGTGTTGGTCAGCCTGTTATGATGGCGGCTCTATAAGTGGGCACTGCCAGATAAAAATATTCCATGAGGATATTTCGGCTTAACTAATCTAATGGAATGACAGGCTTAGGCCTTGCGCGCTCGTTGACTTATGGGTAAGGATGGAAGAAAAGTAGTTTTCCCGATTAAAATGAACTTGGAGACAACGTAAAACAAATCAAACATTTATTAAAGAAGGTTAGAGAGAGATTTTACAATTTTTTGGTGTTAGAATGGCACTCATATCAGGTTAAGGTCAACAGGTACTAGTATTCACGAGCACAGTTCGTTCAAACTAGTTTCAATTAGGCAAATTGGATTTTAACTATTTCAGGTTTTGATGGTAACATAGGTTCCACTGCTATGTATATGTGTATATATATATATCTATATATATATGCAGTGGAATTTCCATAGTTGACCTAATTTTCATAGATTGGACATACACCATATGTACACAATAGAAAGCCAACCTCTCTATATTGACCACCTCTATAAATTGTATCTTGAACACCTGGACCATGATACACAGTATCAATTTATTCTTTATAATTTGATTAGTTGAGTTCAGTTTGTATCAAGGGCAAGAAAAGTGAAATGCAAAATTGGTAGCAATTTTCCAATCAGTATTGACTGAAGTATAGCCAAGTGGAAAAATGCTGGAAGTAATTGATGAAACAAAAGAATTAAGTGAGGAGGACACAGAAATTGCAGATATTCCAAAAGAGAATGTTGATCATTTGATAATGCAGTTAAAAGTCATTTGCCATGGTATGCTGAGTGGTATAGCCAGAATTGAATGTGCTTTCTCTGCTTACCTTCATAAAAAGAATAAGAAACGGACTAAAATTGATCCTTTTTTTCAGAAAGAATGATCAAACTATGAGAAAACAATACATAAGTAAATGTATTGATGTTATATGATACAGTATTGTATGAATAATTTTCCTGTGTTTTCACTCTGTGTGTTTCTGTATAACATTCTCTAATAAAAGTTGCATAATAAAATGAAGCTTGTGTATGTGTCAGTACAGCTTAATAATACAGTCAAAGCCCGATAAGATGCCACCATCCGTTTAGGAACGATTTTTGCAGTTAATCAGGATTGGCAATTTATCGAAAACACGTGTAGTATAAAAATGAAAATAACCTCCAAATTTATAAAATTTAATAAAATACAGTACATTTATATTTAACATCCAAACTTAATATTTCTAAAAAACTATATACTTTACAATATAGTATAGTATACATACCGTATATGTACAGTACTATATAGAAAACATATCCATCTGCTGTTTTGATCCTGACATCTAACTCCATCTTTCCCACCTGCTGGTTACAAATGAATCCAGAAATATATTGTATATACAATACTATACATATGGTATTAAGTACAATACTTTAATACTGTATATACAATACTGATTACATCCCGAAGTACAATATACTTCAGGATGTAAGTCACTTTACATGCCCTGGCAGATTAATGAGGACAAATACAATACCAAAAGGAATATTTGCTTAGACATTTCTATTGGTGGATGGCAGATGGCATCTTATAGGGGTTTGCCTATTCCATTAACGTAGAGAAAATCTATTCCACCAAATTTCTTGGCGGTCAGGGAGGGTGGCGGCTTAATCGGGGCATCTTATTGGTGTTTGACTGTAGCTTAATAATTGATGAAAAATCACGAGTTACATAAAATTTAATGATTGTTCCATATGTTGACCAGTTTCCTTCAGTCCCTTGGGTGGTCAACTTTTGGAGGTTTAAACTATATATATATATATACAGTGGATTCAGCTTAATTGGGACACATTGGGACTAAGCCATTTTGGCCCAATTAAGCAGCTGTCCCAATTAAACGAAGTTAAAAGAATAATAAATTCTAAAATAAAATATATAATTCGTAGCTAAATAAACAAGTATGTTAAAAAATAATTAGGTACCTATTTTAATGTTTTATTAAAATTATTAGCTTTTTAGCAATCTCCTCTGATTCGTCTTCAACACTGGGCCACTGATATCATGCCTCGCCCACTAATTATAGAAAACCAATTGATCTAATGCTTCTTCGACTTCTGGATCCTTTCCATCACGCTTTCTTTTAGATGTTCTATTCGACTTCTGAATCCTTTCCATCACGCTTTCTTTTCGATGTTCCTTTTCTTTCTGTAATGCCCACTCCTTAAGCAGTTGATTTTCTTTTTGTAGAACTTCTTCGACTTCTGGATCCTTTCCATAACGCTTTCTTTTGAATGTTCCTAGAATTATTCTGTAATGCCCACTCCTTACGCAGTTGATTTTCTTTTTGTAGGAGACGAGTGTAATGCCCACTCCTTACGCAGTTGATTTTCTTTTTGTAGGAGATGCATCTATGGGCTCCTTACGCAGTTGATTTTCTTTTTGTAGGAGACGCGTCTATGGTAGCTGCTTCTTTGACTTCTGGATCCTTTCCATCACGCTTTTTTTTGGATGTTTCCGGAATTTCTTTCTGTAATGCCCACTATTTACGCAGTTGATTTTCTTTTTGTAGGAGATGCGTCTATGGTAGATTTCCATGCAGTTGATTTTCTTGTTGTAGGAGATGTGCTATGGTAAATTTGATTTATTTCAGTGAGTCTACGATGGCTTGTATTAAATGGCTGGCTTATGTTAATGTTGAATAAATGTTATGTTAATGTGGCTTATGTTAATGTAATTAATTCTATCCTATTTTGCCCTGACTAGCAGATCTGCGGTCAGCCTAAGCTTAAAGTAACCAGACAATTATAAGCTTAATATTCTATGAAAAGTGTGTGTGTGGTATTTTCATATTTTTATGCATATAAAATTTTATCCAGGAAAAGCAGTTTTACTTGAAAGTATAAAATCTTTTTTGGCCTAAAAAAATAATACATACACGATAAATTTTACAATTTCATTTCTTGGCATCTTGGCAAAGATTTAATTTTAAATAAAATCGACACTGTAAATGAATATCGCTAGATACAGTAATTAAATAAAATCGACACTGTAAATGAATATTGCTAGGTACAGTAATGGTAGATTAAAATCGACACTGTAAATGAATATCACTAGGTACAGTAACAGTAGACTCTTAAGTAGACACACTTGCCAGACTCAGGTGTAAATAAATATTGCTAGGTACAGTAACAGTAGATTCTTAAGCAGATGCACATTTGCCAGACTCATGACAATAGATAACTGATTCTCATCACAACAATAGGTAACTGATTGCGAATACAGTATTGTTATTGCCATCATGCTAGTGTTGTCGAATACAGTATTATTATGTATTATTTATCAGCGATGATATTTACTTATAATTTTACTAAAGAATGGATGTTTATATTAGTCAGCGACAGTGTGTCGACAATGTGTATGAAATAGGATGCGAAAAAACAACTCACTCCATTGTGTTAGTCTGTATTGTCTTGTAGAAAGGTTTAACCTGAAAAATTACCAATACAATAAAATGTTGTTATAATTTTTATATAAGGATTTTTTTAAGAAAGCACACAACAAGTATTAGTGTACATAGTGTTGGCATACCTTCAAAAAATCCCTAAAATATATCAAAAATTGAAAATTCCTTTTCTGCTACTGTCCCAATTAAGCATTTAAATTATGTATTAGTTTATTAGTTTGGTTT
>AYEL01083273.1:0-71156 GCA_000484575.1 Olivierus martensii | reverse complement strand
TAAAATGATTTTCCGTCCCGTAAAATATATATATTAAAAAGCAATATTTACTAATCCGTTTTCTAATCTGTAATTAAAATTTTTTATATATATTAATATCACAGATTATTTTCGTTACATATTTCCTTCCTGACCTAACTAAAATTAGCACTTTAGTCTTTACCAAAAATAGAATTTGTTATTTGATTCAGAAACCATACTTTCCTATTGGAGGAAATTTTTATTTTTCCTATTTTACGAAATTCAGTTAGGCGTTTTTATAGAATAATCAGATTTTATTACATAAACACTACATTCCTTATTGGAATAATCGTGAGAAAGTGATAAAATAAAAAGATTTGGAATAAAGCTCTATTCATTTCTATATTTAGCAATTATATAAGCTATTGAAAGTGTGTTGAATGGCATCTCTATCATTTTATAAAAATAAATGAATCGTAGCTTTATTTATGACTCTATTAACATATTTTCTAGTTAAAGCCACTGACAAAAAAAAATTTATTAAACATCAAAATTGTTTTTCTTATCGAAGATATTCCAAAGTCAGCTCGATCATTGCTCTCTTGGATGAACTCCATCGATTTTACAAATAAGAATTGTCTGTTTATTGGCTATAAATCTTGTAATTTAAATATTTATGAAAATAATACAAATTTATTTTCGAAAGAGTTGTTAGATTTATGAAAATAATACAATATTAATTATATATAACTTTTGTTTATTTAGTGAAATAAACAATAAAGTTTATCATTAAAATTATAAACAGGATCGTAAGTAAGAGCAACTGTTTTTTCGTTCGGTACTTTGTAAAAACTTTTAAATGCTATTCATTACATAATAATTGGTAATATATCACATGAAAACTTTTAATATCAATTAAATTAGATTAATATATAATAAGTATTTTCAGTAATATGCAATTTAATATTGCAGTTTTAATATTAAATTGCATGTTAAATAAATATTAAAATAATGTATCACTAATTATCAGAATATCATTAACTTCAAATGTGCAATATAAAAGTTTAATAACCTTATTAAATTAGCAAGACGATAATCCTTAACAGAAAATGTCAATCATTATATTTTAGTAATTTAAAAAAGTATTTAATTTATAATTGAATTCATTAATATTTATTTTGAATCATTTTCAATATACAAATTTTTTTTTAAGTTCTAAATATTATAAAGCTCTTTCCATAGTTTTAGACTTCTATAGTTTTTTGTTCAAGTTTAAATTTAATAAGCATAAATAAAGATTTAAAGATTTGAATTTTAATGAAAAATTTTATTCCTATAGCCACCTGCAATGTGATATGATTGAACCATAAATAAGATATTTATAATTAATTTTTGCTTCAGTTATAGCTGCAATTTAAGCTATTTACCAACAATACTGTTATTATTTTTAGAAATTAATTATAAATCAAAATTGGAATCAGGACATTAGAAACCTAATTAAATCTAAATAATCGGCCTAAGTTCATATAATGTCATTTAATCACTCAAAAAAATAATTAAGTAGAATATTTTTATATATTTAGGTCGGCTCTGTCCTAAAGAATGGACTGCTGATGGTTATGACTTGATGATGGGAGTCAACTACTTGAGCCACTTCTACCTGTTTAACTTATTACTAGAAAAATTAAGGGAAACGGCAGTGGAAAACCCCGTTCGAATAATTAATGTACTATGTGGAAGTTTCAGATACGGGAAGGTGCCAGATATCGAGGACATGGAGTGTAAAGCTGAACCTTACGACATGAGGCAAATTTATAAAAATAGCAAATTAGCTTTATATCTCTTTAATAAAGAAATATCTCAGAGATATCGCAATCATAGCATTATATCTTTCGGCGTGGATCCCGGTATGTAATTTATTTTTATAAATTTATAACTTTATAGTAGATATAACATGAGATATGTTTTAGGTCCAGTTGCTAGTGGGCTCCATAAGAATATTCCTGGCATTGTTGGCAAAATTTGGAGAGCCGCGGCTCAAGTACTTTTCCGCACTACCGAAGAAGGGATCCAGACAATGTTATATTCAGTTTTATCGAAAGATATAGAATGTTTCACTGGAAAAGTGTTTCGTGATTGTCGTCTTCAAGAAATCCGAAATGCCCAGTGGACTGATAAAGTGCTAGCTTCTCTTTGGGAAAAATCTATTGAAGCCATCGAAAGTAAAGGGTTGAGTTTTAGTTTAAAAGACGAAGACGAAGAATAGGTGACTTATTTAAATAATATTTGTTTTAACGGTGATACTATTTTCGCATTATATTGGAATAGATTCTGCAACAGGAAAACTCCATTTCATTAGTAACATAATAATAAACGCAATAGTGAACAAAACATGTTTCTGAGCAAGATAAGCTGGATAAAAAAGCCAACTATGCATATCTATTATTATTTTATTTCTTGTAATAAATCTTATTGGATTGATTTTGATAAATTAAGTGAAATTCAAATGAATATCTGCATTATGCTTAAGAGTTCAGTCATTAAAATATTTTATCAAAATATTGATAAAATAAATAAATCTTCTGTAAGCAATGCATCAGAACATAATGATAAAGTAAAGATATCCTCATTTATTTGAGGTTCTATTGCTTTCTGCTTGGTGTAATTTATTATCATCGATATAATATTTAATAGTTAAATATTGATTCCATTAAAATTAAATTAATATTTAACTGTTAAAAACAAAAAATTATGTTTATTGTATTCTAAATGTTTTAGGATCTTATAAGTTATGTATTTTTTAAAATGAATATTTCAGTCAGAGAAATTTAGTTTCTTTAATTAATTAATTAAAAATATTATTAATACACTCAGATTTAAATCAAATATCAAAGCCGGGATTTCAGATCTTGTTTTATTAATTTCAAACTCTGTACCAAATAAATAAATTTTCTGTTTAATTATTCTGATATCTTTTTTTTTAAATTTTAATAAATTTTAATCTTAATAAAAAATACTGAAGAATTTTTTAATAAATAGAAAATTTTTAAACTAAATTTATTTTTGTTTGTATTTTTTAAAATTTAAATGAAAACTTCTTATATAATATTCGTTTGTATATTTACCCAATCATAAAAAGTACTTTTCCGTTCAATTTATCACCTTATTTCAGTTTGAACTATCTTTAGAGTTTACTTTCCAACATTACTATACTTAGTATTTGGAACCCAACCAACAGTCAAAAATGTCAGTTAAGCAATAATAAGCGAGTGTAGATAAGTTAAACGACGTGCCATTTTACATACTTTAATCCTTAATAGGTTTTCAAACATATTTTTATATATACTAAATACGATTAATAGATATTATATATAAATATATATATTGTAAAGTAATTCAAAAGCAGTTTAAACTTAATTAGTATAAAAAAAATTTTACTTTTTTATGATTTATCTTTAAAAATTACTTTAGTCGGCAGTGGAGATATGAAACTTTTTTCTTAATAATTTTACGAAAAGCGAAGGTACGAAATATGATTTTAATCGGCATGTTTAGGATACTTCGTTTTTAGATATGTAGCTTATTAGCAGCATCCATGCTTATTAGTAGTCTACATCATGTAACTAAGATTTTCGATGTATATGTGTCAAATATAGGAAATACGCTTTTGTCTACATAGCATTTAAAATACTTAACTTATTTCGATTAAAAGTGCTTTCAATAATTTTGATAAGGATTTTTTTAGAAAAAATTTACAATGTTGATCGATGTGTTAAAAGTTTAGCAAAAATATTTTATATCGGAAAAATGAATGTGATAGATTATTATTGAAAATATATAAATGTTTAATAACAATTCCAGAATTAAATCATTATTTTCATTTAGAAAATAACCAAACTTGCCATCATTCTATCGTTCGGTTATTCACGCAATGGTTTCTCATTCGCATCTCGAATTGTAAATCAAATGATTAAATAAAAAAAATCACATCACAGTTAGGCACTATTAGCAATTAAAGTGAAATTTACTGTTCTTAGAAATTATATCTGTATGATACTAAGTTTTCCTGTAGAAAAATCGTCACACGTGATGTTTAAAGCGTTTAAACCAGGGCTGTCCAACCCGCGGCCCATTGCTGTAATGAATGCGACTCAACATAAAATCGTAAACTTCCTTAAAATATTGAAATTTTTATGTACATATTTTTTTCACAATTCAAAACTTTAAATTGAAATTCAGTAGCTAAAACTAAAATTGATGTGATTGAAAGTCTTATAAGTGTGATGTCTTTGATAGCTTGGTTGCTGATCATTAAATAATTACAAATAATTAAGGAAAATGAATTAAAATAATTGAGTTAATATAATTGAATTTTAGGATTTTTTTTATTAATCTCTTTAAAAAGTGATAAATAAAAGTGAAAAAATATTAAAAAGTAATATGAATTAATAGTTATCGTGAAAGTCTCGCGGGCCTGCCTCTTGGACAGCACTGATCTAGACCAAAAGCTGTACCGCTTAGAAAAAGTATGAACTCTCCTATTTTGACTACAAAATTTTCTAAGAGAGCTCTATAGTCGCTGACCATTGGGTAAAGATAGGAGTTTTGAGGAATGATTGGGGGCTAGCTATTCACTTATATCTCTGATACATTAAATCAGATCACATTATCCCCTATTTAGCACAGACATGATTAGATGTCATAGTTACTCTTGCGAACTGCTGAATAGGGAAAAAACAGATATTTGTTTTGGCTTTGTTATAAAAACGTCATCACAAATCTGCCTACAGCATAACATGCAGGTCTACAATACTAGAAATTTAAAATTGCAATAAACTGAATGATTTTTGCACAATTTATAGATCTACGTGTTATTTTAGGTTTATATGCCTGTTTTAAGGACTTATTTTGCGATTAGTTTCAGATATTTCTTTTTTTGAAATATGAAATTAGTAGAAGTGACGCAGATAAACCACATATTCGCTTAATTTATTGACTTGAAGACGTCGCATAGCCAAAAGAGAATCAAAATAATTAATTTATCGTTATGAAAATTTTTGGATACAAATTCACAGAATTGTTTTTTAATTCTCGAGATTTATAAGAATTTTTTCGAGAATCGGGAATACCGAAATAATAATAATAATAAATTCTCGAGAATCGGGAATGAAATTTTCTTGTAAATCTCGAGATTTCTCGAGACGGGAATCTCAAGCACAATCACTAATTTTGACGAGTATCGTCAATTAAAATATGCTTCCCCATCAATGTAGGTTATCTGTAAAACTCTACTGTTATGCAAAAAAAAAAACCATTTTGGCAGTGAAAACATTTTACATTTTACATTTTTTTAAATAAATTCTATCTTATATATTTACGTATTACATATCTTCCTATGATAAAAAAATATTATATGAATATATAAGCTCTTCAGTTGACCTATGAGGGAAAGAAACCCAAGAATACGTAAAGCACAATTCGGAAAAAGCAATACTAACTTGCAGGAAAAAATAATATAATCTTTTATCAGTTCTAACAATAATATTTTTTAATCCATATTTATTAAAAAAACTTGCTTCGCAGATATCCAACCTATATATAGATTACTGCCTTAAAATAGTAACCAGTTGATTTACTTTATCATTTGTAACATCTCTCAACTAACTGCAAGGATTAAGTACTTCTGTTCCCAGGATACGCATGATTCCAATTAGTTCATCTATTAATAACTCTCAGAGATGATAGAAACTAATTATTTGTTATATAAGCTGTTGAATTGCGTTCAATTTTTTCATATCACATAATCTTCTAATACATCTAAATCAGGGCTGTCCAACCCGCGGCCCACCGCTATACTGAATGCGGCCCAATGTAAAATCGTAAACTTCTTTGAAACATTCAGATTTTTATGTATTTAATTAAACTTTTATTATTTAAATACCTATCTACATTTCCTATTTCCATTTTCTAAAATATTTCTTATTTCAGTGATTAAAACTTTTAACCTGCTCAATGATTTTTAAAAATTTTCTAAACAAACAGAAGTCAAAGATTATTATGCTACGACATTTTTGCGTATTTGTTATAGTGGATATCATATATTGTATATTATTTACTTATTAACTTTTTGCTTAACAACTATCTTTTTTTTGTTTTACACTCCTTTCCAATCAATGAGATTACTAAGGGGGGCCAGTTCCAACGATGAGCTGCACCTACATCTGTGGATGGGGACCGGAGAGTGAAGGATGAGGATCGCTGGGCCGTGCCCGGTATCCCCAAAAAAGCTTTTCAGGAAATGACAGACCCAGGCCCACCTGTATGGCACGCCAACACGTGGCTATCCGGCATATTTCCATTTTTAAAATATTTCTTATTTCAGTGGTTAAAACTTCTTGACTTGCTCAATGATTTAAAAAAATTTTTAAACGAAAATAAGTAAAAAATTATTATACTATGACATTTTGCTTATTTGTTATGGTGGCTATCATATATTGTCTTGTTTAATAACTATCGTTAGAATTTAGAATATTTTGTGCGCGGCCCGAGACAATTTTTTTTCTTCAAATATGGCCCAATGGAGCCAAAAGGTTGAACACCTCTGGTTAAAACCAATCATAGCGAAAACGGAAATATCGTGTAGTTCTTCCAATTAGTGATGGGCGAAATGATTCTTTTCAATGAATCGATTCATTTGATTCATTTGAATCGAAGAATCGTTTGAATCAAAGAATCGAATGAATCGAAGAATTGTTTGACTAGGTGAATCGTTTCTACTTGAAGGGGAGGAATTAGTAGATTTGTGATGATAAATAATGTAGAGGAGGGTGGGGTCATGCAAATTGTGACATCACATTATACATTTTTACATATCTATTAATATTTTTTTGAATAAAATGCAAAATGTTTAGGCATAATTGTTCAAAAAATAAAGACTGTAGTGTAACCTATTTGGAGATATGCTTGTTAGTAAACGTAAGACATACAGTATATAATTTCTAGTTCTAATACTCTTATATACGGTACAGTTTTTTAATACTTTGTCTATTAAAATTATTAAAAAATTTGGATATTAAGTAAAAATTATTTTCCATTTACAATTTATACTGTAAATACGCGTATACTTTTATTTAGATTTTTATTTTAAAGGATATGTTAAAATATTAGTCTTTTATATTATTTCGCTATATAATTAAAGGAGAGGACACAGAGAGTAGTAGTTCCATACACTCGAATATAAATAATATAAAAACAAATTCGCTATATCGGAAGTTGAAATGAATCAAAATGTGATCGATTTGTTTTCACCAAATGAATCTGATTCATTTGATTCACTTAGTGATTGAATCATTCTGATCGAATCACTCATGAACGACCCATCACTACTTCCAATGAAGCATCGATGTTCGTTGGCAGTCAACTGTGGTAGTACATGGATCAATTCCGTGACATGGATGGGCAGCATCGTTGACGGGCAGTTAATAGAAAGTCGGTTACATTGAATCTTTATAATGTAAGCATCGATGTACTGCACGTACCAAAAATAATTTTTTTAATCTTATAAGTGATTCAACGATGAATTGATTGCTTTTTACTCAAATGTTTATTTCATTTAATAATAATCATACCATAACACTGGTATTTTATTTTTATATTGAATTATTTTCATTGATTTTATTTTATGTATTATATTGCAGATAAAAATATTTTCAGTTTTTTATATGAAGTGATATGTGAATTCTTTTGGCAAAATAAAAACAGTTCAGAAAAGAACTATTAATTAAAATAAATAATAATAATACTGAAAAAAACTGTTTTATGTTAATTTAATTAACAAATGGCTTTCATTGGCAGATGGGAACGAATTATCAATTCATCAAAATTATTATTAGCAATTGAAATTATCGCTCTCTTACAAATTAGCTGTACCAAATGTTTGATCTTCCTTTATACAGTTTACACAATTTTCGTCTTTATACCAATGGCTTCAACAAAAGCCCTTCGTTTAACTTTCTTGTTTTTAAAATATTGATGAACATGGTAAGTAATTTCTTCTTGACAAGGAATTGATTAACCGCGCCCTACACTCGAATCAGTCTCCATCATAACCCAAAACAATGTCGAAACAAATGAAACTTACTGGAGCGCTTTCGTTTCTGACATGACTATTCGATAAGTACAGGAATCCCTCGATTAGTGCGGTTAATAAATTCTCGCAATATACCGCATATATCAAAACCGCACTAATCAAACTAAAAAAGTGCTCTTCCGATCTTGCATATATCAAAACCGCACTAATCAAACTAAAAAACCAATGGGAATAATATAATGAATCCTGGAAAATATCAAAATTATAAACATGTATTGCTCTTCCGATCTTGCATATATCAAAACCGCACTAATCAAACTAAAAAACCAATGGGAATAAATTAATGAATCCTGGAAAATATCAAAATTATAAACATGTATTTTTTTTTCTCTCTCAAAACTTATCTATATTACATTACATGTATTTTAAATCATTGAGGAATATATATAGGTATTTAAAAATTAATATAGTAAGAATTAAAATTTATTTTTCATATTTAATTTTAACTATTAGGTTGATGCATAATTCCGTAGCGTTTAGGTTTGTGCCAATAGGGACAAGGGCTTCTATGAGAGAGGCATAATGGAATTACCTTCAAAATGGCAAGTTATTGAACAAAACGGCGCATATTTGATCTAAATCGGATCATTCTAAGTATGTTAAATAAAACCTTCAATTTTATGCAAAAAATAATGGATTACTTTTTACTACACCTTATATTTTAATGGAAATTTTAATAATTTGAAAGAATTTAATGTTAGCTTCATCCATGAATTAAAGATTCAGATAAAATTAAAATTCTAGTTTTAATATTAATTTATTGAAATTAATTAAACTAAACACTAATAACTTAAAAAATTTTTCAAGTTATCCATTTTATGTCAACTAGTTAGCATTCTTGATAGGAAGGGGGGAAAAAAACTAAAGCTATGCAAATCTTTATTTGTTATGGTGAAGTTTTGCATCAAAAGCAATTGATGGTTTTAGATAATCAGCAAAAACAATTTTGATATCCAAAACCATTAAAATTGTTTAACATATCCATATTTATGTAAATACAAAGTACATGTAATTCCTTGACTGATGACCTCTCATATATTTAAGATTGTGATGTAATCAATAAATTGTGTGATCAGTCAATGCAATTCCATGAATTTGAACCATACCTAAAAAGTGGCTTTTTTGTCATCTTTATTAAGATAATGCATAGTTTCCTAGTAAATATTATTAGTGAAAAGTCCATAAATTTTGGGTATTTACAATTTAAAATCATTGACTTACAGTGGCAGAATTTGAAATTGAATCCTATCATAAGTCAGACTACTAGTAATTAAGAATAATTATAATGTTTCTATTAACTACAAAATTCCAGTACACTGCTTTTTTGTTAAGACAATATTTTTACAGCTCTATAAGCAGGAATATTAATATACCTTTATTAATTACATTCAGATTCTACATTACACAATTTTATTCATTTAATCTGAAGCACTTTCAGCATATTCATAGCCCTCTTTAGCGGTACAAACTTTAACTGATTATAGAGATTATAGAACATTGAATGTAGATGTTCTATAATCAGTTAAATTTGTACTGTTATTCAGTTAATCAATCTGCTGAAGAGGGCTATGAATATGCTGAAAGTGCTTCAGATTAAACAAATAAAATTGTATAATATAGAATCTGAGTGTAATTTATAAAGGTATATTAATATGCCTGCTTATAGAACTGTAAAAATATCATATGTTTCTTTACATCCTTCTGCTTTAGTACAATTATAAAATTAATACTAGTTTTAAGTTTAATAATAATTTTAATGAACCTGAGTTTTGCAAGAAAACACTAGAAATCTGTCTAAATGAAATGCTTTCATTATGAGTAGTAGTCTAAAAATAATTTTGGTATGTTTGCATTAGCATTAATTACTTGGTGACAATAGACTTTATATGGTAAAATATACCATATGTTGTTAAAGACATGCTTTCTCTAGCAATATATGGTGATTGTTCTTGAGCTTGCATATTACACGTGCAGTAGTAGTTGGAAGTGATTTGAGTGCTGTGTAGAATGTGCCTATTCTCAGTACTCTGGGAGGACAGTGAGCAGATCTGTGATACAGACATGGACAAAGGATGAAGTAGAGGCAGTTTACCATTATAAATGGACACATGATACCAGCTCCTTGATGAAAACCCAAGACCCCTCTATATGATGGCAGCAATAGCAAACTATATAGCCAAGTTCAAGTGGGAATGTCTTGACCATCCCCTAATATCCCTAACTTCTTCCAGCTTTGAAGATGATAAGATCACATTTCACCAGTAATAGATATGAAATAAGTTATTTGAATTTTCTTCCAAATTCAAATCATACACTTAACAAGGTTGAAGGGGTTTCTCTCTCTTGTAAGTGATAAATGTATCAATATCAGTGGAAACTGTTGAAAATAATCTCTCTTCATATCCATGATTTATTTGGTCTCCAGAATAGTGTCTTGTTTGATAGCAGACTCATGAAACTTATTTTATATTTATTCTTTGTATTTGAATATTTTATATTCTTATATTTTCATGCTATCAAAATGATCTTTTGAATATACCTAAAACTTGAGTGGAATTCTTTTACTTACTGTAAATACACACACTACAAATTAATCCAAAAAAATGTTTAATAGTAATCTTTTAGATTCTAGATTACACATTTCAAAATTTACCATCCATTATTTTAAAATATATTAGAATCTGCATTTTCTTGGATATTTTTACAAATATAACGGAATTAATATACTTCAATAATTCTATTTATATTTGTAAAAATATTTATCCTGTTATCATTTTTTTAAGAAGAATTTTCAAAAATTCATTTTTTTTAACAATTATTTTATTAGGTTATTTTTGTTAAAACAATTTACTGATTTTTAAGGAATAATTGGTATTCATGCTTATTATTTTTATATATTATGTAAAGAAATATCTTTTAATGTTAAAGAAGTGATAGGGAATATATTCAGATGAATTTAATTTAGATATAATGATGATTTTCATTTAGAATATAGCAAGCAATCATTAAAAACAGATGTAAAGATATTGATAAATATGAAAATATTAGTTCTAATCTTTGTGAACTTTGTCTTTACTTGATTAATGTCACGTCAAAGAATATCTATATTATGAAACTGTCTACAAAATATGCATTAATCAAACATATTTTTATATTTTCTTTATATTTAAATTAAAAACTATTACTTTAGTTAATATCAAATCAATCATTAAAGCACTATAAATTTTTTTTAACATAAGATACAAATAAATCTCTACATTACTACCAATTTAGTAAAATCAGAATTTGCAAATAAAAAATATTACATTACCATAATTATGAGTAGTTGATTTTCAGAAATTTATTTATAAATTTGATAAATCTTCATTTTTGAATGTTCGACTCCTAAATATTTATTAATTTATTATAGAAAATCTTATGAAAAAAAAAATTTCATTATTTTAAACATTTTTATTATACAGTATCTGATATGTTTCAAAAAAGAAAAACCATGCTTATATGCTAAATTTCTTAACTTTGTAAATATTTTTATTAAATTCCTTATTTTTATTAAAACCACTATTTTTATTTATATGAAATATAGAATCAAACATAATTTATGAAGAAAAATAAACTATACAAAATATTTTTTTATGTACAATTACTGCCTAATAAATTAGATTTGATTATTATCCTGATAACATTTGTTCAGTGAAATTTTTTTTGGTTTCCATAAGATTGTTTTAATAAATTTCATACAAGAGAAACTATAAAAATTTTGCTCATTGATACAAAAAATATCAAATTGAATAATAAAGTAATAAATTTATCTTAAATTGCATAATGAATTATTACAATCTAATTTTAAAATTAATTTTATTATTTTAAGTTTGTAAATACAGGAATACCTTGATTATCGCGATTTTCGAATTGTCGCGGTTTATAATTTGATACCAAAATACCAATTATTGCGATCCAGATTCGAATTATCGCGGTTTCGAGATGTAGCCCACTACATATATAACAAGAATTATATTTACCCTCCAAGTAGCACTCTTAAAGCACTTCGTTTTTAGGGCACCTACTCACTGCTCATCAGTAACTGTCCGCCATTGCCTGAAATAAATGTGGACAAGGCCAGCTTAAACCCGGTAAGCAAACAATGCACCGTATCGGGGCGCCTTAGGAAGGAGGAACCAAAACTATTATTTTCTCAATATTGTAAAGGTGTTGAGTAGATGTTACAAGGAAGCTGCATCGGGGTGCCGGAATCTCTAGAGGAGAATCTGCATGTGGATATTTATTTCTTTTCTTATTTACCCCTACAATGAATGCTAAAAGAAACAAGGATGATATCAAGTCTATAGCTATTAAGAAGAAATGTAATGATCAGCTTAAAAGATTAGCACGTTTAACAGATTTCTTTTTTACCTCATATAAAATTTAATCAATAGATTTGAAAAATCCTTGGCAACGATCACCCATTTTACATGCATTATTTATCCCGATTATCGCAGATTCGATTATTGCGGTATTTTTGTGGCAACAATAATCGTGATAATCGAGGTATTCCTGTATTTATAATTAGAACAAAATATCTGGAGAATATCAAAATATTTATATTATATAAATTTATAAACAAATATCTCAATTGAAAAATATTTTTGTTGCTTCTTTTTATCAAAATAATTTTTGAAATTTTGCATAGTTATTAGAGAGATTAATTACTGGCTTTACAAAAATTTAAGATACATTACAATTTTTCATCCATAAAAATTCAAACTCTGTTAGATGATTTTATTGCTTGATATTTGTTTTTTAAATTGAAATTTCTTACAACAGACTTCGATTTCAATTTTATGATTGCAGAACTATAAAACTATTGTTTTATAGAAATAAAAATAGTGTGTAAATTTTTTCAGAGTTTCCATTCAGAACATTCTTTTATCAGTTTAATTACTGTATCAAGAAATTCAATATGTACTTATTTGTTAGATATTTATGCTCACTAAAATTTAACTGCTTAGTAATTGGTATGATATTAAATGGAATGATATAAGGAATTTGTAGAATTGATAGAAGTCTCAAGATTTTAAAGGCTTAAGATTGTCTTTAAATAAAGTGTAAAGACCATTTTAAATTGAATTTTTAATCCAACTTTCTGCTTTTATATTCATAAAAAATTCTTAATATGTATCAATAATCAACTGCAATGGTGACAGAATTATCAATATTATTTAAAAGTAATGACAGATGCCAAAGATTAATATTTAATGTTATTTTTATTTTGTAACATTATTTTCCATGAAATTTTAAATTATTCAATTTTTATCACTGGATCTATGTATTGGTATTCAAATCTTTTTAAAATTAATTTATAAGCCTGTCTGAAAAATATTATGTAATATATCTTCTAAAATTACTTTTGAATTTTATATATTTTAGTCAATATTAAACAAAAATTTTTCAAAATTAAATTTTTATATTTCATATTACAAAGTAAATATAATATGAAATTTTATTTCATATTTTTAATATACATGGAGTTGCTATTCAAAGATATATTTTAATTCTCTTGATTATTTTTCTTTTTGTATATTTTATAAATAGCTCTAACTTTTTTGGAATATGTTATGAATACTTTTTGCATTTAGTTGCTTGTAACTTCTGCTGTACTAAAATACAACAAAAATAAAGCATTTTTAGTAGAAAAGACAAAAATTAAATAGAAAAGTTTTCCAATCATTCAAGAATAATCTTCAGTCACATAGAAAACATATATACATTTAATTCTTGTTTTTCTGCTTAATGTTTTATTTTTATTACAAGTAAATACTTTGTCTAGTTTCTGAAAAAATTTAATAATCACACATTTATGGAAGTTCATAAATATTATAAATTGAAATTCTGTTTTTGATAATTCAGTTTATATTTAAAAATATACTAAAATTGACTATAGAAATAAAAATCTTATACAATATTTATACATTCCAACATATTCAATTTTCCAAAAAGAATAATAATAATATAATTAAAGATGATAAAATTGTCAGTTTTAAATATGAGAATAGCCATTTGTGTCAAACTTATAATACTGATAGAATATTTTTAATATTACTGTTGCCAAATAATTTTTAATATTGAAATTTAATATCATAACTATTATTATATGAGGCAATGTATGCATATGCAAAATTCTAATTTACAATAATTATTAGTATCTTTTTACCTTGTAGTAGGCTATATATTATATAATTTCTTTAATAATAATAAATTATTATTTTGATTTGTGTAAATTCAAGAATGCGATTACTGTTGATGACTTTTTTGATAAGTCATTTCAAATACAGTGGTACCTTGGTTAATGACAGCCTCGGATAACGACGAGTAGTTGTAAGAAAACCTTGGTTAACGACGGCTTTGGTTAATGACGAGTTTTTGAAAGAAAAAGGCTGTCGTTGGTTAACGATGCAGGCTTTGGTTAATGACTCCTGATTATGTGAACTTTCAACAAAATAGAGCTCTATAACAGCTCATCATCGCATCAGGTGATTTGTTAGCTCAGTTGTTAATCATTATTTTTTCTAATCACGATCAGTTCAAATCCAACAATATCATTATTAAATTAATTAGCTTAGTCAATCATTACTTTTTTAACAATCAATTCAAATCCGACAATATCATTATAAATTATAACCATATAAAAATATATTTAAGTAATTGATAATTAACATATATAAAATTATAACCATATAAAAATATATTTAAGTAAATGATAATTAACATATAGTAATGAAAACTAATTATTTAATTAAAAAGTATATTTAAGTAAATGATAATTAACATATAGTAATGAAAACAAATTATTGCACATCTATTTTTAATTAGTTAAACAGTTCACTAGTTTTTAGTTTCTTAAGTGATTTCTAGACGATTATTATTTTAAATTCTGCCAACAAAGTCTAATTCTATTGTTTGGTGTTATATATTACTTGACACCTGTGAGTGGTGTGACGTCGCAGTTTCAGATTCCATTAGAAGAAAAAAAAAGTCTGTCCGAGATCCTACAGTTAATATAGACAATAAATCGGCAAATGCATGTCACTGTTCATTTGCCATTAAAAGGCAAAATCAAATCTTATATATATAATATTGTTGAATCTATAAGCTGCTAATCAGTGTTTGCAGCTCTATATAATAATCATTTTTCGTTCGCCATCAAAAGGCAAAATCAAATCTCTATAGGCTGCTAATCAGTGTTTACGGGTTCATTTGTCAAAAAACTCCGAAGTGAGCCAAATTGTCTTTCTGATCAGTGTTTACAGGTTCGTTTGTCAAAAAACTCCGAAGTGAGCCCAACTGTTTACGTTACCTGTATAATAATCGTTGAATCTATAAGCTGCTAATCAGTGTTTACGAGATTCGTTTTCTCAAAAAACTCCAAATGAGCCCAATTGTCCTTCTGGTGAAGATTGATAATTAAAAACTATTTTTGGAGCCCAATTGTCCTCTGGTGAAGATTGATAATTAAAAACTATTTTCATGCCAATTGTCCTTCTGGTGAGATTGATAATTAAAAACTGTTTTCATGAATTAATGTTAATTTTTTTGTAGCAAATATAATAAATAAGTGATAATTCCATATTTTTAGGACATTTTAAATGAGTTTTATCTGCATTTTTAATATTTGAATTTTTTTGTAGCAAATATAATAAATAAATGATATTTTCCATATATTTTAAGGACATTTTAAATGAGTTTTATCTGCATTTTTAATATTTACTATGGTTGTTATGAGTTTTATCTGCATTTTTAATATTTACTATGGTTGTGGGAAGGAGACGGAACAATATAATAAATAAATGATATTTTCCATATTTTTAGGACATTAAAAATAATATAATAAATAAATGATATATTCCATATTTTTAGAACATTTTAAATAAGAATTTTTTTGTAGAAAATATAATAAATAAGTGATATTTTCCATATTTTAGGACATTTTAAATGAGTTTTATCTCTTTGTAATATTTACTATGGTTGTGGGAAGGAGCCGGAATGAATTAATCAATTTTCAACTAAATCCTATGGAGAATCACGTTTTGGTTAACGACTATAATCCTGGATCGGATTACCGTCGTTAACCAAAGAACCACTGTACATTCTGCACTTAATGAACAGAAAAATGATGAAATTATTTTATTTGTCATGATGAGTAGTTTCAATTCTACCAGTAAAAATAATTTAAAATTGCCTAAAAATAACTGAAATGAAAAATAATTTAAATTATGCAAACATTGCATTGCATTGATGATGATTGACTGATTTTTATCTGTGCCTAATATCTTTATAAGTATAAGCTATAGATTTCAAATTTTATTTTAAGGTATTTTCATTATCAAAAGTTCTAAGATCATCCTATGAAAATAATGATTATAAATGTGGAAAGGTCCCAATTTGGGAATTTTTGTATTCTTGCTAAAATATTTACTCTTCTTAATGATTTTATTGATAATTCAGAACAGAGTAAAATAAAAATAATTATTCTGTTTTGAATAGTTCTGAGCATGAACAATAAAAATTGTTTAGCATGGTTTATTTATGCTAAACAATAAAGCTATTCTTGGTTCACTTACAATAAAGCTATTCTTTGTTCAACATAATCTGTCGTAACTTTCACTTACAATAAAGCTATTCTTGGTTTAACATAATCTTCTAGATATACAGAGGCAGTCCTAGAGTTACTTAGATGGATCATTCTGTAAAATCTTACATAAATCAAAGTATGCATGTAACCAGAGCATACATTATACACTATTAATGTGTCATGATGTAACACTAAAAATAGTTATATTAAAGAATAAGCACTCGAATTATATGATAAAGCAGTCTGCTTATCTTGGGGATCCGGTTCATTTAAAGTCCCACATCCAGTTTTTCTGGAAAGGTGTTGTTTTGAGCCTAGCTCATTATTTAAAAAAAATCCTATATAAATATGGATCTGTGTAAGTCTGGGATTGACTGTATATATGAAAGATTCGAAATAATCAAAAAATAGAATTGATGAATAATGAGTGTTGGAATAATGTATTGTGAAATATTTAAAATTACATAACTGATGAATCATCATACATCATTAAGATTTCATATAATGAAATTTTATCTGATCAATGGTTAATATATCTTGACTTAATTAAATGATAAAATTAGCTTTTGCATTGTAGAAAGCAATGGAATAGAATAAGCATTGTTATAGTTAATTCATAATGGATTACTTATTTTCTTCTTAAATAACAAACTATTTTTGAATAGCCTATTCTATGTTTACAAATTAAAACAAATCTATGCTAATTTATTTATCAAATTTTGAAATTATTAAAAATTTTTATATCATTTTCCTACAAAGAAAAAAATAAATTTATATTTATAATTTTGATACTTTATATATTTATTAAAATAATTTTTTTAACAATAGTAAAATATGTTGTGTGTATAATAAAGAAAATCTTAAGCCAAAATTAGTTTCTTGAATTTAATTTTTGAAAAAAATAGTTGTTCACAATAATAATAGTTAAGTTTATAGAAATTTAAATACAGTATAGTGGAAATTATATTTTTTATAATTAAAATTTTCAATTTTTTTCTATACTGTACAACAAAAATATTTGATGTCTATTGTACACACTGCATGTTGCTCTATATTTACTTTTGATATAGTTAGATTTAGAAAGTAAATGCGGTATTTGACAAATTTCCGTCTTTTATTGATTGTTGTCATTCAAACTCGAGCATAAAAGCGATCAGATTATCGCTTGATTTGTTTTTAGACGGAAATTTTCAGAAACAGTTTACTACCTGTACTACACTACACATTTTCTTAATTATCCCGAAAAAAAATATTCACAATTTTGGTTAACGACAGTAATCCTGGAACGGATTACTGTCGTTAACCAAGGTACCACTGTATTTGGCTTGCACATATTTAAGAATGTAAGTACTTTGTAAATTGAATACTATCTGTATAACAAAATTATCTGATTAATATTTAAATGATTTTAAATGCATTTATTGCAATCATTTGTAATTTTTTTGAAAATTTTTTTTTTTTACATCTTTCCTTATAGGCCGTGGAAAGATTTTATAAATTCAAAACACTTCCACAGGAAAACTGTTTCTATCATATCTTGAAACTTTGCAGGAATACTGGAGACAATAAAAATACAGTTATCTGTTATCATTTTTCCAGAAAATTGATAACAGATAACCTGTGTTATAATTTAAAATATTAAAAACTCAAAAGTTTGTTAGCACAAACCTATGGACATTTTTAAATTTGGCATATATGTTAAAATGATATTTAGATGTCTTAATATAGATATCTAAATATCATCTTTGGTTATAATTCTAAATTCTTATTACTATGATAAACAAGACATTGTTTATGTGATAAACTAGTTTTTCAAATGTCAAAATGAATTTTCTTTGAATTCTAGTTCTTTTTCATATTTGTTATTATCAGAATTGAATTTGAAAACAACTGATTTTCATGCATATTTGGGTCAACAATCTAGGCCCAGTTATGTGCTTCATATTAGTTTTTAAATTTTTATGCTGTCAAATTTGTATGAAGCATGTGTATTGGCAGGTCAATTAGCAACAGAATCAGCCTATATAATGGGAATGAGGAAATAACAACTAAATCTCCTAGAAAAATATGATTTTGGATCATCTTTGACCTGAAATTGATCCCAGATTATCCAATTGAAGAGAGTTTGCTTACTACATACAGGTAGTTGATAAAATGATGACTATTTTCTAGAGCAGTAGTTTCCAACCTTTTTGGTCCCTGTACCCCCTCAGCTTTTAGTAAATTATCTGGTACCCCATGCACATGTGCAGGAGGTGCAGATACAGCGAAGGCGAGCCTCGAGGGGAACTGATCTGCCAATTTCACTAGGTATCTTCAATGTTAACCAGGCATTTTGAGTTATTGGACCCTGCAATGAGAAAAAAGTCTATTCAATTTCACTGGAATAGCCTGGAAATGTTGATGACAATTATTTTTGGCATATAATAATAGTATAATATATTTCTGAAATGTTATCTCACATCCACTGGAATTCCATCTCACACCTGTAGTTAGGAACCACTGTTCTAGAGGCTTCATAATAAATTTAATATATTTTGCATATACTACTAGTCCTTGACTTGCAACAGTTTTAACTTAATCATTTTCATATTTATGACTGTGATGTAATCAGTTAATTTTGTGATAGATCACTTCAATTCCATCAGTTTGAGTCCCTTACTTAATGATTTGAAATATGGGATATATTTTTTTTTTGTGTGTGTCTGGTCTTGTACTGGTTTTGTTTTATATTTATTAATATATAGTGTCCTAAGATGTGTAGTGAGAAATCCCTAAATTTTGGTCATTTATAACTTACAATTGTTCTGACTTAAAGACAATGGGGTTCAAAACCAAATCCTGTCATAAGTCAAGGAATACATATAATAATGCCATGTGACACTATTTTAAAATATTTAATGCTGATTCCAAAAATATTATTAATATTTGATTATTTCTTTCAGGATTATTAATTTAAATTTCATAATTTTTTGTTAATATTAAAATATTTATGAAATAGGGATTAATTGAAGAAGTGATGATTTTGAGATGTGCAGTAGAAAGATTGTCTGGTATGAAACCTGTAATTGGATCAGGAACACTTTCCGGTTTGATGAATCAATATGCAACACTCTTGGCTTCGCAAGGTTGTTTATCTGTTGCTTCTACTTTCTTAGTTGACACACAGGAGGTAAGGTTAATTAAAAATAATCTATTAATAATATAAACATAAAAATTACTTAAATGATATTTTAATATTTACTATTTTGATTTTATATGAGGGGTATCCCAAAAGTTCTAAGCCTAAACATGAAAGGAATGGCTATGGGATCTAATTTTATTTCTCTATATAGTTCTCTTACGTCTCAACATATTTATTCCAGTATGTTTAAGTGCCCTTATGTCATTGACATGGAAGATTTTTTTCAAAGTACTCCAACCAATCATCCACTGCACTCATGATGTCATCAATATCAATCATGATGGACACTTTCCAACTGCTTTTTAAGATTTGGAAAAAGGGGAAATTCTGAAGGTGCTAAATCCAGTGAATAAGATAATTTCTGGATCAGTTGAATAGCAGTCATAGGGATGACAACTGTGTAACTGGGAGTATTATCCTGATGTAACAAGATGCCTTTTATCAATTTTCCATGATGTTTCTATCAAATCTGCTCATTTAGTTGCTTTAGTAGGTTTGCACAATATGCTCTAGTAACTGTTTGCCCCTTTGGATGGTATTCCATTATCACCACCCTCTCTGAATACCAAAAAATCATAACCATTACCTTCCCTGTTAACAAAACAGACTTAGCCTTCTTGGGTGGTGGAGAGGAAGAATATTTCCAGTTTGGAACTTTGTTTCAATTCAGGTTGGTAGTGATGAAGTCAACTCTTATCTATTGTTATAAATCAACTCAGAAAGTAATCAAAATCTGTTCAGAATATCTACATATTGTCCCTTGACTTGTTGTATCTGTTAGTCTTTTGATAGACTCAAATTTTTTGTAACCATCTTTCTGGAACCTTTTTCTTTTCCAGATGCTCAGTGATAATTTGGTCAATTTTTGTTTTTAACAAGTCCACATTTTTAGAAATTTGCCTGATAATCAATTGGCAATCATTCATAACAAGTTCATAGATTTTTGTCAACGTTTTTTTGGGTGTTTACTTCAATTGACCTCCCATGATCTTTCCAGGATGGGTCATCTTCAATGCTGATTCTTTCCCTCCTGAATTCAACTGTCTATTTCTTCAGAGTAGCATAAGAAGTTTGCTACCATCCATGCTGACATGATCAATACACTTGTTTCCAATTGTACTGATCATGTCAGTGTGGATATCCTTTGGGGTTAAACCCTTATGCAGATATTTCTATGACTGCTTTTGCTTTCAGATTGTCCATCTTTTTCTAATTCATATGCATACTATCTTTATTAATATGCAAAAACACAAGAAAAGCAACTGTTACCACCAAATTTGGTATTAGTCTCAAAATTTGTTTCACCTAAAGGTCCTAAAGGTACATTACATTGGTTGCTAGAACATTTTGATATAATATTGTTTAAAATTAGAGTTTTGAAATTTCATGAAATTTGAAAATAAAATTTCATGTTTGTAAGTACAAATGATCATAAGTACAGAAGTGCCTGTATTCTATATAATGTAATATACTCAACTCTATATTATGCAAAGATCTATCTTTTTAAATCATCACATAGATGGAATTCATGTAAGCAGAGATTAGAAAACCACAGTTTTTGAGTAAGTTTTAGACAAATGTGTATACTACAAAAAGAATTACTATAAAACAGATTATTTAATGATGTCATTTTAATTGATAGTTACACAGAAATTTTTATATGTATTGTTAATAGATCATAGTTAAAAAAAATGATAAAATTTTTAAAAAATCTTTAAAATTTATATAAAATATTGATGATTATAGAATAATCGCAGATATTTTATAAACTTATTTTTATAATCCTCTTCATTTGATTTAGGTTACACAGAAATTTTTATATGTATTGTTAATAGATCATAGTTAAAAAAAATGATAAAATATTTAAAAAATCTTTAAAATTTATATAAAATATTTATGATTATAAAATATCTGCGATTATTTTATAAACTTATTTTTATAATCCTCTTCATTTGATTTAAATTCAGTTGCGGCAGATTAGGCTGTATCTGAAGTGCTTGGCATTGAGGGTTTTCTGAAGAAGTTTGGATTTAATAATCCTATATTATAAGTATTTTGCCTGAAAAATTTGAGAAATATTAGCTACTCAGCCTTTTTGTCAAAACTCCATGCTAGTAATTAGCATCTAGATTCTGAAGAATGATGAAATTAGATCACACACACCTATGGGGAGTAGACTAGACTGGAGAAAATAGGGATAAATAGACAAAGCCCAGATCCTCTTGCATAAATTATCCATTGGATTAGTTTGGGATTCAATATCAGCTCCCCTTGGTGGAAATCCAAAATATTTCCAATGGAAAATTAAGTAGTCAGATGGATTATCAGCCAATCCATCTGACTACTAAAAACTAAGCTTGAAATGAGTAATTTTGAGAAATTCATTTTTCACAAGTTAATTTATTGGATTAAAGCACTAATAGCAGTTAGAAAATAATAAAATATTCTTTTAATATTAATCACAACATTAAAAACGTTTTCAGTATTGTTGATACCCTCCTCAGTTACATAGAATACATTATGGAACATAAATCGAACAGTATAAAATTTTTTAAAAATTATAACATTATAGAATATATATTTTAAAGTTACAAAATATTTAAGCATTAATTAGAATTAATAATCAGATACATATTCTAATACGTACAAAATTAATCTGATAGAGAAATATGAGTGACCGTCTCAAATTATCATTTATTATATCTTTCACGGTTAGGGGCCGTGTTTCTTCACTGCGTATTTCCAAGCACTGCTTATTTCATCCACTTGTTTAATATTTATAACATTTTCTTTATTGCACGATTTCAGGATCTCAATTTTCTCTGTCATTGCCAAGTTCATCTTGTTTTGCACATTTTTAATAATTTTTGCCTCTTGCCACAACACATCAATATCTTTTTGAAAAACTCTTTGGGCCAAGGCAGTGGCCAAGTTACCCTTGGATATGTTCTCTTTATGCTCATTCAACCTTTCTTTAAAATTTCTTGCGGTAGCGCCTATATATATCTCATTTCTGTTATCTTCTATATTCCGTACAGGGAATTTATATACACCTGACTTATATTCTTTGTCATATTTTGATTTTTCATTCTTAAGAATGTTAAAAACGGTAGGTGCTCTTTTATATGTGCATCTTTTGTTGCTATTTTTAAATACTCTTTTTACAGCTCTGTTTTGATGCAGTCTAAAAGGGATAGCAATAGGATTCTCTTCTCGCACCATGGAATCATTCGTATCCGTCATGGCTTGTTGGTTATGTGTTCTATTATTAGTTTCATATAAGATCTTCTGCTCTTTATATATTTTCTTCAAAAAATTATAGCTATATCCGTGTTTCTGGCCCCATAAGTATATTCTTTTTAACTCTCGTTCTCTAATTCTCTATATTCTTTTTTTTAATGTTGTGATTAATATTAAAAGAATATTTTATTATTTTCTGACTGTTATTAGTGCTTTAATCCAATAAACTAACTTGTGATATGAGTAAGCGGTTTTAAAAGTTTGATTATAGTTCATTTTTCACATATTCACATTGCAATTGAAATTTTCAAAAAACAAATTCCATTCGTGTGAATTTAAATCTATGTAAAGTTGAATATATATGCTATTGTTTGTACAGGGTGACAATTATTGAGCTATGTGGAAAAAAACCTTGATAACTTTTGAACCGTTGGCGAGATTCAGTTAAAATTTGGTGGTTGAATGCAGGGCATGTTGGGATTTTTTTTGAGAATCTTATTAATATTTTTATTGGTTTTAGCATTAAAATTTTAAAGAACAAGAAAACATGGCGAATTTTCGTAAAATTAAAAAAAACCGTGATTTATAACTAAAAATTTATTATGGATTTATGAATTTTTAAAATCATTTTATTTTGCACTTATGATGAATTTTTACTACTTTTTATCTGTTTTATGATACATTATCATGAACTTAAACAGCGAAATCTTACCGTAAAACATCACGAAACTACAGAATCATTAAATGTCAAACGTGTAATAAAAACTATGTAACTTAATATTATAAAAACTTAATATAAACCATAAAAGGCTAATAACTATTTCTGGAACTGAATTATTCATCTGAAGTTTATCTAAATAAATAATAACAGTTCTGATCAAAACTTTTTCTTTAGTCTTTTAAAAAGATAATATTGATCATAAAATCTTGATAATCATTAAACTATATTCCAAGAAAAATCTTTTTGTTATTTGTTTTTTAAAATTAATATCCATTCATTAATTAATTTAATGCCGTTCTAATTAAAAATATTTGGCATTCTTTTAATATAAATTCTAAGTAATTATCATAACTATATGGCAACCGATTAATCAATTTTTTTTGTTTAATTAATTTCATATCTAGATTTTTTAAATAAATCACTCGTTAATACCATCACCACCACCACTTCATCACGAATTTAAGAATTTAATTAGACATAAAAAGTGAAAATAACTAACATAAAATTGTATAAAGTGAAAAAAATTTTCATTTAAACGCTGACTTTCTAAACAGAGTTATCATCTGAAAAAAAGGCTTTAAAATTTTAATTTACAGACTTTTTTTCTGAAAAATTCTTTAAAGACAATTTAAATAGTTTAATTTTTACTAATTTTAACAAATATTTCATTTATTTTATCAAATAAGTAGAAAATAAATGCATTAAAATAAGTACATATATATTCTGCATTACAATATTTTGAAAATATCAATAATTGCAAGTTATTAATAGTAACTAATGATTCGTAAACATTACTCAAGTTTAGATTATATCTAAATAATTTTCAGATTTTTTGGTTATTTTTTCGATTATTATTCTGTAATGCAATGTAATATAAACGAATAAACATTATAATTATTAATTTCTGCACCTTTTCAGGGTCATTTTATTCTTATATTAAAATTATAATCATTCAGCAATCAGCGTTGGAAAGATATAATCGCCTATTTTCGGAACATTTAATTTATTTTGGAATGATTAAAATTCTGTAGTATAAGTTATGTTGCATACTAAATGACAAAAACATTTAATAAATTGTTTCGTAGTTATTACAGGAAAAATCTCAATAGATTGGACATCCGCCATCTTTAAGTAACAAAATTAATCAGTCTTACTTCAAAATTCGACTTTAATAACTTGAACAGCCTTCAGCTTGAACAGCAAAATTTTATAAAACTTAATCGAGTAGTTCAAAACTCATTAGGGAGAAACCTTTAAAGTTTAATCATCCGCCATTTTTAAATAGTCGAATATAGACTAAAAATCAACAGGAATTTAATTTAACACGAGGGAAAGAGAAAATTAAATTGTCTTAAAAACCAAACAAAATTTATAATTTTGTTTGGTGTTTACATGATTCAGAATCTCCAGATTGATTCTGAACTTCGATACAATTTAAGAAGGTAAAGAAATTTCTTCTGACTTAGAAAAAACATTTTCTAAATCTTGTTAATACAGAAATAGAAGAGTACCATGTGTTTTTCTCTGTAAAAATGTTCATTATTTTTTATTGCTCCCTTATATGTAGGACTTTTATTCTCTAGAGATCCACAACAATTTCTGTTATATAGCTCTGTTTATTTTGCTTATCGTTATTATTATCTGTTATTTTATCATAAATCTTTCAACGACAGACATTTATTAATTTATTTTATAAGAAACTGTATAACAATAGTATTAATTTTATATAAATTAACGCAATCATAAGATGCAAAAAAAAGAAAGATTAATTTATCGTAAGCATTATGAAATTATTTATTTCATCAAAATGGTATTTTCGGCATTAAACGGTAACGTTACTAAGCTTAAAGCTATATTAGAAGTGAATTTTATATTATGTTTCGTAGAATGTAACATTAATTATTTATGCTACGACTACTTTGATTATTACTAGGAAGAGTTTTTTTTAGAATATTTAATGGATTTTCATTATTAATAAAAATAAAATATTTGTAATCTATTAGATAGAATATTTTGAAAATAATATAATTCGAGAAACTTTCTTTTACAATTTCAAAAAAAAAAAGAAAACTAAAAAAATAAGAAATTCTAGTTGTTTCCAAACAAAAATCGATAAAACGTTAGAAAGGACGTGATTTACAGAAAATGTCTTGACCAGAGGCATAAACCAATATAAAATATATATAATAATATCCGATTTTTTTAAGCTAGAATGGTTCAGATGTTTTAACACCTGAAGATAATGAATGAGAAATTTCATATTTGTACGATGAAAAATAAAAAAAATTAAACTTCTTTAATATAACAGAAAATAAACTGAAGTTTGATCTTAAAGTACGAGGAAATTCCTAATTTAATTTTATCTTAAACCCATTAAGATAAATACCTAAAAACATAAATTTTCTTTTCTAAATCTTATTCGGGAATTAGGAAAATACAAGAGGATTAAAATAAATTCAGGAAATAAAACTATTGATGCAGATATAATAGAAGATTGCTTACGTATTGGGTCGTTTAAAGAGATAACCGAAAAACTTTTAAGTATCTGAAACAAATCCAACAATTTTCCTATTTTTCTTTAACATCTCTATAGATTGGTTCTATACGTAAGAAGGAAGGGGTGGAAAAAATAAAAATAAAAATAAAAAAAGAAATCGTTTTTAGTATGAGACTGGCGTCGCGTCGTAGCCATGCGAAACTTGTCGCAGCCTGCGGCCACTTTAGCGAATAATAATAGAAAAAAAAATTGCAGAGGAAAAAAAATTGGTATATTTTTCGAACGATTTTTAAAAATTCGGATTTTTAAAGTGAAGTGAAATTGGAGAATATTGAAATTTTTGTGTTTTATCGAATACTTTCCTTCGGGTTAAATAAAAATATCTCTAATAACAAGCGAGTACTCGCATTGCTATAAATTCTGTTCATTTAACCTTAACCACATTTAATGATTCTCATTTGAATTTAATGCATAAACTGAAAGAGTGTTTATAGGTCAGTAAAGGACAAATATTTAATAATGTAGACAGCGAGTAATCAATCTATAAATTGCGTTTTAAATGGTGTTTATTAATTCTGAAGTGTCTTTCTTATAGATTTTTCTCTTTCCTATATATACAACACCTGACAAATGTTGATCAATTTATTCCATTTATTCGCCTAACTGGAGACTAATGTTTGCATAAAATGTTCAACTTTAAACGTTTTAAAGTATTTTCTAATGATTAATTCACGATGTTTCTATTTAATAGACAATTTTTATCGTTATTCGATAACATTATTCAAGAAAAGAGTTAAGAGTGACATTCCAAATTTTTACGTCAAAAAAAAATTAAGCTATCAAACAATTTTATTCCATGAAGTTTTACCAGAATTACTGAAGAATTTTAATGGAATGTACGATTTCCTTTCGAAAATTCCACAAATTAATTAATACGACAGATACATAAATTACTAAAATTCGCATATTAATGTATTTTAAGTATACAGTATTATGCTTTTCGAATGTGACAAAATTTCTTTGTGAGAGGAACTATTCTAAAACGTTGGTATTTAGAGATAAAAATATATTAAAAATTTCTCTAGCAATAAAACATAAATATGAACTTTATATTTTTAAAAATTCTTTCTTAAAATGTTTAGAAAATCTTAATTCATATCGTTTAAATATTTAGATAACATAAACCATGTGTTTCAAAACTGCGTTATATCAAATTAAAGTATGACATACCATATTAAGTAAATTGCACCACATTTTGTTTCCTTAATTAAATCTGACGTAAAATGGCATCCAGTTAAGTATAAATTTAAATAAATATAAAATGTTTTTATTCTTAAACTACTTCCATTTACTATTTTATTGTTTTGTATTATAAAAACAACAGTTATATTGATAAATAGTTATATTGATGTTTCTAATAAAATTATACCAAATTTAACATTTTATCTGAATGAGAAACTATAAATTTACTCGCGAAAAAATAATAATGCTTCCGGATGTATTTTCTTCATTTTTATCATCGTATTTTCTAAAGTAACATGAAAATCACATTATATGTTTGCATCAACAACGATAAATATTGCTGTATAGTTTTATAATTGTACAGCAGCCATTTAATTGTGTGAAATGACAGAAAGCCTGCGATTGGTTGTCGTATTTTTCAGTTAACTAATAAAAGAATCGAAATCAAAAATTAAGAAAAATTTTTCGATTACAGAAGAGAAGTTAACCAATCCAATGCGTAATGCACATTCCTTTTTTTCAAACTCAATTCCATGATTGGCTTTTTCTAAAATTCACACTGAATCACCACATTTTGAAAATTGTTTTCCAGAAAAGTTTTCTTTGTTATAAATTAAATATATTGCTAGCAGGCCGGATTAAATAATATAAATTCCATTAAAAGCTAATCAGAGATTAAAGGAACCGTTTTAAGTTCTATAAAAAATATTTTTAACATTATTACCAATTCAAATTAAAGGAAATAGTTTATTTTTCTCCATTAAAGAAGTCTTTCTAGTTGTCATACATAAAAAAATATTTTTTATACTCAATTATTTCATCAAATCACTAAATATTTTTTTTCTAAAATTATTAAGTGTAGATTTATAAAATTTAAAATGTTATATTTTCTTACATCGCTCAATTTAACTAAGAAATAAAAACGTATGTGAGCAATTTTAATATTAAAAGAATATAACAAAGAAGAAAAACGATAACAAATTTCTTTTAACTAAAAAAATTCTGTAATTAATTTTCTATCCTAAGAAAAATTTTCTATCGATTTGTAATTTTTATTTATAAAGTACTTTTCATTAATTTTTGATATATTCTTTGTTCTCATAGCCTTTCTTTTAGATTTTCTTTCTTCACTTTCCATGATCATCTATTTCTGATAATACAGTATACAGTATTTTAATAAAAATAATGCAAAGCTACACAAAAAATAACGATTAAACCACGAGTGTCACAAAACGCAATGACGGATTCTCAACTGCCAACAAACAATGTTGCCAGAAAATTTATCTACACATTTGCAAAAACTACTACTTAGAAAGTAGCCCAAAGATCGCAAAGCGAAAAAGTTGCCCAAGCTGGCAACTTGAGACTGCTGATATTATTCCGAATATAGCGATAAATGCGAATATCGATACAATTTTCCTTCGAAAATTTTTTCCGAATATAGGTGCGTCCGAATATAGAGGTTCTACTGTACTGTATTCATACACAGTATTGTACCTCTGTTACCGGAAATCTAAAAAGTTTGAACGTCACTACTTTTAATAGATGCATTGTCATATGATCACCATTAAATACCAACAGAATTTTTATAGAAATTATTAATGGAAACATACAGTTCTGCGAACATGGCGATAAATCTCATTTTCTCAAAGAAATAGGCTAAAAGTACGCAAAGCGAAAAAAGTTGCCCAAGCTGGCAACTTGAGACTGCTGATATTATTCCGAATATAGCTATGAATGCGAATATCGATACAATTTTCCTTCGAAAATTTTTTCCGAATATAGGTGCGTCCGAATATAGAGGTTCTACTGTACTGTATTCATACACAGTATTGTACCTCTGTTACCGGAAATCTAAAAAGTTTGAACGTCACTACTTTTAATAGATGCATTGTCATATGATCACCATTAAATACCAACAGAATTTTTATAGAAATTATTAATGGAAACATACAGTTCTGCGAACATGGCGATAAATCTCATTTTCTCAAAGAAATAGGCTAAAAGTAGAGAATGGATCGGATGGTATTTATTGTCTTATTCAATCTATGTCTATGCTGACTAATTCTTGAAGCAATTTTTATTCAAAGTCCTATAACACGTTTGAACTGACTCAATACCTTTTCTATTTTTACTGACGGTGTTACATGCAATCTAAGGATATTGCTTATTAAGTATGCAACAATATTACGTATTTAATAACCACAGATTTTGACGGAAGCGTTGTTGTGTCCAATGGCGCAATCCTACTTAATAGAGATCCGAATGATTTCATGCAAAAAAAAAGTTCGAGCGAAGGTGTGGCTGTTTAGTCACGCAGAACGTCAACCAACAGACACATCTTATAAACCGTAAACTTTCACGCTTCTTCAAATCCACGTTTTACCTCACACGCTTAGATAATACAGTAAGGATGACTGGCATCAAACTAGTCGAATTTGGAACTGATCCCACTTCCATTAACTGACGACAGTTCCCAGAGGAAATCGTATTCTAGGATATTATTTATCTCTAGTAAATAGTTCTATCTTTGATAAATGCCCAGATTAAAATATAAGATTTTAAATCATGTTCACTTCTCGAGAGTAACAATTCGCGTAACGCGCCAATATCGTTACAAAGATACAAATTTCGATAAGAAAATATTTCAAATTAATACGCTTAAATTGCTTCGATTACAAGTGTGTTTTAATAGAACGACTTCCGAATGACTAATCAGATTTTAATGAAAATTAAAATATCGATTAAAAGATATAGATCGAGTGACTCTGCTGGATTGCTCCTCATCATAAATTAACTAACAAACTGTAATTGTAACACAAACAATTGTTGCTCTGTATTGTTTTAATTGCCTTTTGTAGCTTATAACAATTGTTAAAATTACTCATAACATAAATAATTACTCGCCGTAACACTACACAATTGTTGTTTAACATAATTCTATACAAGTTGCTTCACACTTCTACCACTGTCAAGTTACCTTGTAATTTAAATAATCCGTGTTTAAGAATTAAAAAAAATAAATTAAAAATATATATAACGAACTATTTGCGTAGTTAAGAAACATTAAATTTAATTTATAAGCTTATCGAAATTATTTTTGTAATCTTATCACTTTTTTAGATAATTTGTAAAGAGAGCGTAACTCTTAAATTTATCTGAAACTCTTCTGAAAGTAGATTGCATCAGTTTGCGACTCCTCTTATCCCAAATAGTAGAAGACTAGCATCCGAGTCTATAGTTTAAGATGAT
Source organism: Olivierus martensii (assembly GCA_000484575.1). NCBI lineage: Eukaryota > Metazoa > Arthropoda > Arachnida > Scorpiones > Buthidae > Olivierus > Olivierus martensii. Next base: position 40,284 of record AYEL01083273.1, on the reverse strand, counting down.
GTTGAGCGATAGTTTTTTTACGACCTCATTAGTTGTAGTTGGTTCTTTAAAAAGCTACCATAAATTCCCTCCAGCGTCGAGAATGCAAGTTTTTCTAACGCTTTCCATATATTGTCGTTTATTCGTTCCTAGGCGATTTCGTCGTTAACAAAGAATTATACAGCGTATTTCAGTAGAAAATTCAGTGAGATATGTCAATCCCGAGACGTTTTCGATTCGAGTATGGCAGAAATGTGTCAGTTTAACACACCCCTGAAACAGCCGAACGTCACTCCAACCAGAAAAACGCATTTGGCAAGTGATATATATAGCGAATTTTTACGGGAATTGTCCCTTTTAAACCAGAAATAAAATTTAGTACGCTTACCTGATTAATAAAATGGGCTTTCGTCGACCGACTGGGCTAACTGCCGATTTAGCCATTTTTTCCATTTTTGCGTACGGCTGAAAGTTTCGCGCAACAAGTGGCACGTAACGTGGTGACCATTCATTTACTACACTGTTTCAACGGTACTGTTGCAGCCTTGTTACAAACTCTTATTATGACGTAACATGATGGAAATTAAATGTGTCATTAAATGACCTGGCATTACAGTTATATAAATTAATTTCCCCTATAAGAAATAGTTTCATAGAATTTCCGTCTTAATTAGTCAGCAGTCCTTTCCGATGTTTACAGGAAACAACTGTCACGTGACATCCAATATAGTCCACATATGACGTCGCCCAGTCGATACCTATACTACCAAACTACGTCATTTCAGACGTAAAAACTACTAATATAAGTAAGCCGATCCTTTCAAGATTATTTGGAATATTCCGCTGTAACTTTATTCTTTGGAATTCCCATAAGAATCATAAATTTTTGGTTAGTAGACATTTATATTTTGGAACTGGTACGTGTGTGGGAATACAGATCGGTTTTGCCAAACTATTCAATAAAAAAGAAAAAAAAAAGACTCGTGATGCAAATCGTATCGTGAGAGAGATCTGTAGAATTTTGTTATATGAAAATGTCGAAAAGAGATCACGAGAGGAAAACAAATATGGAAACTGGAAAGCCCGGAAGCGCATTGCATGCCGATGTGAGCTTTTAAGTTATAAGAAAAAATATATATATTCGATATTTCGTGCCGAAAGAAGATTATTTAAATAATTAAATTTATTGTCTTTCCCCATTCTGAAAATGTTTCAGAACGTCGATTAATTTCTGAGATGTCCTTGGAAGGAATGAACTCGGTTTTGGTGACGTCAGAGAGGTAATTGTCGCCGATTTTAATTCTTCCATTATCCCGTTCTATTTATTAAGTGGTGTAGAGGGCATTATCGATCATTGCTTCATTTCCCATTTAATCAGTTGCCATAATGGCTACAGCCCATCAAATATTCTATCGAACGACGTCATACTAGTCTGAACGGAAATTGAATCCCACTATCGAAAGTTTATCAAAATCTGTTTGGGCTACAATTCGGTTTACTACGTTTTCTACTAGCTATCTATTGATATTCGAACCCATTACAGATATGGCATGCGACCAGATAAGCCGTTTCGAATCACGTACTACCGAAGTTTCTATATGTAACACTAAAAAAAGCTTTATCATTATTTGCCATTGCATTTTTTTATCGCTACCAATAACAACAGCGTTAATATTAATGTTAGCACGCGTTAACTCGATGGCATTTAAACTAGGAATTAAATTCGATTCGCATTATAGGTCACTTAAATCAATTTTCGATTTTAAATTTAAAATTGAGCAATCAGAGGTCAGTACGAAATTCGGATATGTTCACAGACCAATCGGAAAGGCGAAATTTTAAAAATTTAAAAGTGGTATAAAATTGTCATCCAATTAGAGAAGGATGAACATTTTTGAAATTCAAATTCAACCAATCCGAGCGAATCTTTTGAAAATAACCAATTAACTTGTTTTTTAACCAATTGATCATATCCGAACTCATTAAAAATGTTTTTTTTTTTATTAGTTAGTAAAAGAAATTACATAAATAGGCCAATTTAGAACAGGCATACAGCACTTACGTCATTTTTCAATTAACGTATTTAGCTTTTAAATAATTATCATAACAATAGTATCGCAAGACCGTAACTATTGTTGACTTTTTTTTTTGTAAAATTCGCCACAGTTATTTATTTTAATAGTTGATATATAAATAATAACTTTATATACCTCCATAAAAATAATTTCGGAGATTCAACCGTATCGAATGCGACCGAAATTTATTAATGCAATAAAAACGTATAAGAAATTTATGTTTTATTGAATTAAATGTGAGAAAAGCTTAAAACGAATTTTTGCTCGGTTGGTGGCGATAAATGTCTAGTTTATTGAAGCGAGTTACAATCGATCGACAAATCAAAAAATGGAACTTTTCAAAAATAATCTATCGATATGTATTACAAGAGAAAGATAATCGACCTCTTGGGATGACTTATATATATATAAAAAAAAAGAACTTAAAATAGGAGTCTCAGCACGGAAAGAAATGAGGCATTAATGCTTAAATGATAATGTTAGTTCCTTTAGAAAATGTTATATTATTATTATTGTTGTTGTTGCTATTATAAATGTCACATTAAATAATTATTTAGTTTTTAAAAAGTAGGCATTTAAATAATAATTATAGCAATTTATACACATTTCTGGCAACACTAAATTACCAAATGACGTGACTCGATTTAATTGGTTAAAATTTTAAACTTTTAAAAACAACAACCAATCACCGAAATCCATTTTAAATTTTAAAGTCATCGACATCTTAAATAAAAGTGATACAGAAAAAAACCGAAGTAAACGTGAGAAAAAAAAAATTTTGGTGAAACGATAAAAGAGAAAATAATTGATAAGAAGGATTATTATCGTTTTTTAACCGACTGGAGGTTAATAATTTAGGAAGCAGATTCGTTGGTGCAGTTAGATATAACTGCTAACATTTTTTTTCTACTACTAAACGTTTAGAGCAGTTTCTACTACGCAAAATTCGCTTTTTTGACATTATTGACATTAATAATAAGGTTATCTGAAAGAAATTGTCAACAAGATACTCAAGAGAATCCAGAAAATCGTATAGATAACGAGCGGATGCCATGTGATGGATAAGAGCGGCAACATGCAGTCGACCTTGATCCACAGAGTGACCATGTGTCCTTGCGTAGTCAACAATATTTATGTCTGATCTGATTATTTAATTTATAACCGGAAAATTTGTGTGGAGGTCGTTCCGTTACTTTTAAGAAAAGAACATAAAAAAGATACATGCAATATAAAAAAATACATATAAAAAACGTTGCATTATTCTTCAATAGAAATATATTTTCTGTATTAATAATTAAGGAAAAAGCATTTGGTGGGATAAAGCATCCTATCCATGGTTGATTTTTAACAAAGATGGAGGATGAACATGCGTGGAAAAGGCGCCGATCGGATGGGTCAATTGAAGGTCGAAACTGGAAAGTCACTCATTTCTCTTCATGTTTTCGTCCCAAAAACGAATGAAATATCTCATACGGCTTCAATTCGTCCTTAATTCGCATTCAACAATTATCTAAATTCGACTGGATGATTTATGTCCGATAAAAAGACATAAATGGAAGATTTGCGTGAAGGTGCCTCCAGACGAGTTGTCTCAAGCGTACAAGTTGACAAATCGATACTTTTAACAATGATAACTTTCTTATTTTTGCATTAGTAAAGATAGTAAATGATTTTTTTTTCATTTTACATATATATATATACACACACTGACTGTATATGAAAAAGGTTACAATTTTGATAAGGTTATTTTCAGATAATATTTTAAAGAATAAAGAATTCAAAAACTATTTTTACTTAAAAGATATTTATAAAGAGAACAGATACGTCAAAACTCATAAACAGTGACAATGTAAAAACGGTAAACAAATGAACAGCATGTTGCCAGGCTAAATCAGAACGCTACGGAATTATGCATCAATCTAATATATGGCATTCTGTGTAAGCAGAGCCGGCCCTAGGGTAGTCGGCGCCTTGCTGCAAAGTTCTTTTATAGCGCCCCTATATTTTTTTAAAGACAATAATGGCTAAATAATCTTGTAAGATGCCCCCATACGGTGGCGCCCTGATGCTGTGCATTACTTGCATCGTGCCTTGGGCCGGCTCTGTGTGTAACTCTAAAACACCGATCTCAAACTCATTCTCTTCAAAGGATTATTTTAGACATCTGGTTGATTGGAGGACCGCATTTAAAATAAATGCATTACAAGAAAAAATTTTTATGAGATAAAATAATTAATCTTTCAGATTATTTAAATATTTACATATTAATTTCTTTAATGATATGCCGCAATTCATATTCAAAATTATAAAATCATTTGTAAAAGATAGAATTTCACTTCTAATTTATAAATCTGCAGTGGCGTAGCGAGGGGGGCAAGGAGGTCTATCATGCCCCGGGCGCCAAATTCTTATTACAAGTATATTCTATATATTATATATGTTTTTTGGAGGGGCGCCAAAAAGTTATCGTGCCTCGGGCGCCAGTTAAGCTCACTACGCCACTGCAAATCTGTTATGCTTTACTAAATTACAACACAGTTTATTAAAAGTTTAGTCATTTTCAAATATTTTATGAAAAACGGTTGTGGATTTTTTCTGAATATCTTCTATTATATATGCTGTTGCAATTATAATAAATGCAAAGCAGGCTGCAAAAAAACATCATGGCCCCGAGTTTGAGACTGCTGTTCTAAAAGTATCATCATATCATTGCAGTGCCGTGCCTAGAAATTCGGCCGCCTGTGTGCAACTGTTAATTGGCCGCCCCTATTCAATCAATAAAACAAAAACTAGAAAATTAATAGTCCTAATTGTTCAACTTTAAATAATTTAATTTATTATTTTATCAGTAATAATACACAACAATCATAACAGAACATGTTAGAAATTATCTATATCAAGAGGAACGGCAGTGACTCTAAGTCAAGTCAGGGTCCTTAAATCACGCTATTGTGAAAGTTGTACTATTGTCAAGGTCTCACTATAGATGGCGTTGAAATCTCATTATCTGTAAAATCACTCAACGGCGTAGCGAGCATAACTGGCGCCCGGGGTACGATATTTTTTTGGCGCCCCCCGGAAAACATATTACGAGTATATTCTATATATTATATAAGAATTTGGCACCCCTCTACGAGTGGTGCCCGGGGCATGATAGACCCCTTTGAACCCCTCGTTACGCCACTGAAGTCACTCTATGCTCCTATTATCTGTTGAGTACCTATGACTGAGTACTGTACATATTAATTAATCCCTCTATTTTAAGTCACTCTATGCTCCTATTATCTGTTGAGTACCTATGATTGAGTACTGTACATATTAATTAATCCCTCTATTTACGCCAGTAATTGATTCCACGAAAACTACGTATAAATAGAACTATGAAAAACTATTTAAAATAGAGATCCCTTAAAGTATTTATTAAATTATCACGTATCTATTGGTATATAACAGGGATGTTCAATCCGTCGATCGCGGAACGAGTTTTGGTCGATCTCTTTTATTCTTTCCAAGTTGATTCCCCCTTGCAAATTTGATTTAAAAATGAAACAAAATAATGATAAATATATTGTTATTATTTTTTTAATTCTCTTTAAGTGTATCGCTATTGTTTATTTATTTTTCGCTAAAATTGTCAAATTACTAATTTTCTTATCATTTGGAAGTACAGTATACACATGAAAAGTTTCCAATATTAACTGATATTACGCAAAAACTTCTGCCGTATCGGATCGACATACTTGTCAGAATCTGCTCTTTTTCAAATATGAACGTAAAAAAATCAAGAAACCAAATTACAAATGATCATTTGAATGATTGTCCATGATTGGTCACTTCTTCATATCGATTAAAATATTGCCAGCTCCAAACAATGCCAAATTTCATATTAACTTTGTTGTTTTTTTAATCAACCAGCATTTCCTGTAACTTATGAATCTGTAATCAATCTGTTGTTTTTTCTAAAATAGAAAAATACATATTTTATTTCAATATATTTGTTTCATTTGTTGAATTAAAATGATTAAAAGGGATAAATAAATTTTTAAATACACATATAAAAGTTTTTAGGGCCGAGAGAATGTGTTCTCCGAAGTGAGTGAGTGAGTGCATTAAACTGCATAGTTGTATATAATCAGATATCAGGTTGATTTTTTAAGAGAGTAGATCGCTGAATAACTTAGGCTGGATTCACACTGATCTGAGACCATGTCTACGACTATGACCGCGACCACCGAGATCTACACTCTTTCCCTACACGACGCTCTTCCGATCTCAAAACCAAAATATGAAACTGGTTAAATCTATTTACTACAAAAAGATCCTACATGAAAATTATTTGATTCTTTTTTGCCTTGTTATAAAAACTATGTACTGTGCATCTTAATAAATCAAAAATTGCTTTTATTTATAATTTATATTAATAAAAATTATATTTATAAAAATGTTTCACGTCCTCAAATATATTTATTCTGTTAATGTTAGCCAAGTGGAAAATAGCATAATTGCTAAAATGAGGACTGAAATGTTTTGTCTTTCTAAACCAGAGATGGGCAGCCCGCAGCCCCTAGGCTGCATGTGGCCCACATTAATATTTTGTGCAGCCTGTGTCATACAAAATATTACAAAATATATAAATAAATAAAAAATTAAATAATTTCTTAATTGAGAAAACAAAATACAGATATTTTTACAGCACCTTTTTCAGTAAATATAGAAAATGCACCAAATGAATTTCAATTAGAGATAATAGGCTTATAATTTAGATTTTGTAAAGCTACTTTTGAAAAAAAAAAAATTGGTATATTTTTATATAATTTATCAAAGAAAATCAATTTCTCAGCTTAATGAAGTATGCTATAAAAATTCTATCATTACTTTCTCAACTTATGTGTGTGAACAGTTTTTCTGAAATGAGTTTATTAAATAGTAAAACAAGCAATTGGTTAACAAATTCACATCTCAAAAATAATTTAAAACTAGCAGTGACTAATATTCAATCAAATATTTTGGATATATTATATTCACATCAATTCTAGAAGTTAAGTATACCTATGTTAATTTATAATCATATATGAATAAATAATCGACTTTCCCACATTTTTTTTTCTTCTTTAATGTAACTTGCATCAGTTCAAAAGTTTTAAATATGGCCTTTACATAAAAGAAGGTTGCCCATCCCTAGGACAGGCAACCTTTTTTGTTCTAAGCAATGAAATTCTCACAAAAGAAATTAAATGAGCAATGAATTTCTCACAAAAAATTTTTTTCTCTCTTACTGGTTACATCAAATTCAGAATGTAAAGTTTGAACATAACTTTCTTAATTAAAGACTTCATATTGTCATTGTTGAATTTGAATTAATATTTGTTATTTAAGTGTATTTTATACAAATGTTTGTTTTCATTCCTCATTTATCCAAGATGATTTAAGAAAATCATCATTTGATTTTACTGGCCTTTTTACAAATGCAGTATTTATACAGAAATTTATAATATTAGCATCTAATTTCTTTTCCTATAGTTAATCCATTATTAAATAAATTGTAAAAAATTATTCTTGAATTGTTACAAATTTTGTCTCTTGAAAAACCCACTGTACTTGGAGATTAATAAATTTCATAGTTTAGGTTGATAATTCTAAATGCTAGTAAAAAATTTGAAATCATCTTATTACTGTAATCCTTGTGCTGAATGGAAATTTAAATCTCAATAATTTAAACTTGAGAAATTAAACAAGATTAGTTCTTTTTCAGAATTAAATATTTTGTCTGATTTATGATAATTTCAAAATTGCATAGCATAAGTTGTGTTTATGTAGAATGAAGCAATGAGGTTTTCACAAAATATGTAGTATTAGATTTTTTTTTATTCATAAGGAATTTATTTTGGAACAAGAAACCATTGTCACTACAGTATATTCAATTCAAATTCTTGAAAATTGGAAATGTATTCAGTCATAATTACTTTCTCTCTCTCTCTCTCTCTCGGTTGTGCATGTTCATTCTCTCTCTCTCTCTCTCTCTCTCTCTCTCTCTCTGAGATAGTCACAACTCTATATATCTCTCTCTCTCTATCTCTCTCTCTTGGAAATGTATTCAGTCATAATTACTTTCTCTCTCTCTCTCTCTCTCTCTCTCTCTCTCTCGGTTGTGCATGTTCATTCTCTCTCTCTCTCTCTCTCTCTCTCTCTCTCTCTGAGATAGTCACAACTCTCTATATCTCTCTCTCTCTCTCTCTCTCTCTCTTGGACTGGGACGTCGTTTGTTCTCTCCTCTCTGACCAAAGTCCATTCTCCCACAGTGCTTTATTTTGTTGTTTATCTTTCCCTTAATCTAATTACAGCTGCCATCAAGCACTTTGTCAATTTCTGATTTGATTAGTTGAAATTCTCTTGAATCTATAGCACCAATCAACAGTAATAGTCCAGTGAAAAATACTTGAAAGACCAGCATTTCATATACTATAAATAAAAGTTTATTAACCACTGTTATAGAGAAAATTGAATATAAAGATCTCATTCATTGGGTATTGGATTAACAAATATATTGTGCTACAAAACTTCTGTCTCCTATAAAATTTATTGGTTATAAGATTGATGGCAAATAAATTGTCTCTCTCTCTCTCTCTTGGACTGGGACGTCGTTTGTTCTCTCCTCTCTGACCAAAGTCCATTCTCCCACAGTGCTTTATTTTGTTGTTTATCTTTCCCTTAATCTAATTACAGCTGCCATCAAGCACTTTGTCAATTTCTGATTTGATTAGTTGAAATTCTCTTGAATCTATAGCACCAATCAACAGTAATAGTCCAGTGAAAAATACTTGGAAGACCAGCATTTCATATACTATAAATAAAAGTTTATTAACCACTGTTATAGAGAAAATTGAATATAAAGATCTCATTCATTGGGTATTGGATTAACAAATATATTGTGCTACAAAACTTCTCTGTTTCCTATAAAATTTATTGGTTATAAGATTGATGGTAAATAAATTGGAAAACTGAAATAAACATATATAAAAATATTTTATTTATTAATCATTATCAATCAATGCAGAGATTAATTACTTTTCTTCAAACATTTTAATAAAGAATTATATTAAATTCTAATTTTTGTTGATTATTATTTGAGTACCAGTTATCTCAAATATTTTATTTATTAATCATTATCAATCAATGCAGAGATTAATTACTTTTCTTCAAACGTTTTAATAAAGAATTATATTAAATTCTAATTTTTGATGATTATTATTTGAGTACCAGTTATCTAAGATGATCGTCATTGCTGAAAATAACGAATTAAATTCTTTTTCCACTAAAAACTTGCAAAAAAATCAACATTCCTAAATATCCAAAATATTTTATTTTTAGTTTTTAAAGTAAGAAATTATAAATTTATCAAATTATTTTTTATATGCATAAAATATTTGAACTCAGTAGTTTTTGAAAATTTTATTTTTTATTTCATATAGCTTAATAATTGTCACCCTGTATAATGAGGGTATGCCTTATATTCAGACTTAGGAAGTTAAGGATCTAATTATAAGACAAAATCTTTTATATCTAAAAAACTTTTCTTTATAATTAGATACTTATTTCTGCCATCTTATAATATTGAACTAACATATTTAATTTAAATGCAAAGTAAATTTACAAAACATTTTCTACTAAATTATTTTGGTATTACAATTTTTAAAATTTTCATATAATTTTTTTTTAAATTTGAAAATAAAATTTCAGGTTCAGATATATGAAATTCTGAAAATAAAACTTTTATAATTAGGGTTCTTATATTGTAAAAATATATTGATTACTATCATATCATTTTGAAATGAAAATTTTTATCACAAAGAAGTAAAAGTGATATAGATGATATTTAAACAGTAATGAACTATATTAAGTTACTGTGATGAGAATTATATTTTGTGAATCAGTAAAATTTATTTTGACTGAAAGAATGATCATATAATCTTCTCTCTGAGTCACCATCAAATCATCATAATTATAAAATTTTTAAATTTTATATTTAATATTTTTAAGGTAATTTTATTTTTTCAGAAATCTACATTAATACTAAGAGATAGAATATATCAGTCTCTTGGTCTTCAGTCACCTCAGTTTCCATTTCCTCAAGTTAGTGTTAAGGAAAATAATTTACATCAGATAAATCCACCAGTGTCAAAACCAACAACTCAGATACAAAATTATTCTCATGTAAGTAATTTATTTTTTCTTATAAGTAATCAACACTTTGTATTATTCATTTTTAACTTTATTTAGCATCCTGTTTCTCAATATGGAACAACAACTGTACAGCCTTCAAGTTTTAATTATCAACAAGCAAATACCTTTCAATATCAGCCAGTACAGACTAACTCTCCTGTTCCTCCTCCTCCTGGATCTACAGCAGGAAGTCAATCAATTCCATCGATTAATCAGACTGCACCGCCAATTCCATCAGTTTCTGAGCATATGACTCAAAATGTACAAACCAGAGGTAAAATATTATATATTGTAAAAATTTATATTTTCTAAATTTATATAATAAAATATCTGTTAGTTGCAGATAGAAAATATAAAATTGTTAAACTAATTTATTAAAGAATATAATTTTTCTTTATCATTCTAAGCTTACTTTAATATATTCAGTTTATGAGACTGCATTAAATGGATACCCAACTTATTTGTGCAAGTATAGTTTGTAATGAAAATTTGATTAATGAGCTTTTTCCCAGTTTTTAGTCATTATAATAAGCATAATGAATAAAAAAAAAAATGAATAATTAGAGAAAGTTTTTCAAATTGGAATAAGTCATGGCATATTAACATGGAGAAATATGTAAGTCATGTCAATGAAATTAGACATTGAGTGTTTTTCATTGACGATTCCAATTTAAAAATTTTTAATATTTATTTGAAGTTAAATTTTATTATTTCTAAATGCCAAATATATTCTTTTAAATATAAATATACAGGTTTCCATCAATTCATAAAAATAATTGAAACTTTGGAATCTGTTCATTAGACAAAAATTTCTAAACCAAAAACTCATATTTCATTAATTCTACTATAAAAATAATATAGTATTTAGTACTTGAGTACCAAAAGTTCTTTGCCATTTTACCTATTAATGATAAAACATTCTAAACATATATAAAATACTGCATACTATAATATAGTAATTTACACTTGCTATTATCTGTTAAGCCTTTTTTAACTTTCTACTATTTGAATTTTAATTTTCATATGTGAAGTGTCAAGTGAATTTTAAATTTAAGCCTAATGTGGAAATAAATATACCAATCATTCTTACTTTATTTATTTATTAAAAGTTATAAATTTCCCTCAAATATTGATTATAAAATTATCTGTAATTTTAAAAAAGCTTAGATTTTGATGATTAATTATTTGGAAAAATACATTAGTTTTTTTAAATAATTTATGGATATTATTGTGACAATTATTAAAACTAATAAACAAAATAATTTGATTATTTAAAGAATTACATTGGTTAATTTAATTTTTCCAATAAAAAAATAAATTGTTATAATAGTTCAAATTTGCATAAGGATAGAAAATATAGACTACAGTATTCCAGATGAGTATAATTATTAATTTATGAAGTTAAATAAGTTATATAAGTTAACTTTATATAATTGTTAATTTTTTGAAAAATGTATGTTTTAGATAGATATAATCAACATATGCCAAGCAACATATTCAATCACATCATGAGTGTGAAAGCTACAGTAAATTTTGTTTTAACATAAAATTAATGATATATATAGTAATAAATTTGATTTGAAAATATATTTGATACAGTCAAATAAGAGAATAAGCAAGGAAATCATAAAAATTATTCATATTATTAAATTGTAAATTAATCATCTGAATAAGTGAATTTTCTTGCCAAAACAAGTTGAGCTATTTTACAAAAAAAAAATTTATCAAACTATGCAACCATTGATTTAAACAAATTATAGTAAACAATTAATCAATAATGAAAAATTTTTTCATAAAAGCAAAAATGATCATTGCAATCCTAATCAGTTAAGAAAATAAACTAGATCAGATTAAAAATTTCTGACACACAATTAAATATTTCAACAACAATATAAATTACCATTGATTAATAACAACAATTTACTAAACACATCTTAAAAAATATTAGCAGTTGCTATTAGTGATTGTTTTCTCCTGGACTTTTTTCTTTCTCAAGATTTGGGAATTTTGAATTAGTAATTAATTTATTTTTCCTGATTCAAGATTCCCCTTTAGAAATTCTCAAGAAGCTTGAGATTCTAAAAAAATATTTAGTTAAAAGACTTGCTTAATAAGGATAAAAAGAAAATGAGGCAGAAAAAATCAGGCAAAATGAAAACAAAATATTGGGCTGTTTTGCATATGCTTTCTTATTTAATCTTTTAATTACATTTAAAAAGAAAAAAAAACAGATCACATTTTAATGATATTGAAAAATTAATAGTATTTGTTTTACAGTTATCGACAATTTTTATTAAAATAGTTTTCAATACACACAATCTATTGATTTATCTGCTAAACAAATCCCATGTTTGGATACAAAAATTCCATTTCTCTCTAATCTGTATTCAATCTTATGTAGACATATGAGTTTTTAGCCTATATGGCTGTTTATTTTTTATATTTGAATATCTTGAAATATCTTTTATATTTGAATAGATACTCTTAAAAATATTTAGGACCTTCCTATTTTGACTAAGTAATTTTTTAAAAGAACTCTGTCATCTCTGACCATTGGGTGAAGTTAGGATTTTTGGAGAATAATTAAGGGCTAACACTCCTTTTATATCTTCTGAAACATATACCATAGATTTCAGTAGACATTATTGTTACTCTGACAAACTGCTGAATAAATTAGAAATCAGAAATTTGTTATAACAAAAAAAAACGTTGTCATAAATCTGCATACATCACAACATAGCAGCATCTACAATAATAGAAATATTTAAAATTGCAATTATATGAATGATTTTTGTACAATTTATTGATCTACATGTTGTTTTAGATTTTATATGCCTGTTTTAAGAATTATTTTGTGATTAGTTTCAGATAATTTTCTTTTTGAAATATAAAGTTAGAACCATTTGACTTACATAAAGCAAAATACATGACTTATCTGCTTGGCTTATTAATTTGAAGACTTCATAAAGCCAAAATAATTATTACATTGCTATAAAATTTTTAAGATATGAATTCACAGAATTTTTTTAATTCTAGAGTTTTATAAAACTCTAGAACTTTTCTTGAGAATCAGGAATTGAAATTTTCTTGTAAATCTCTAAATTTCTTGAGATGGAATTCTTAAACAGTTGTAACAAATTATGCTTGTTACTGCCAAGCATAATTTGTTACAATTGAATTTGCTTCAGTATTGTTTTGTTTATAGTTATTATGATAGTACTTTATATTCATTGCTCATTTACATAATTTCTTTTTAATACACAAAATTTTATTTGAAATATCTTCATACTTCAATATTTATTCAATGCTTCATTGATAAGACTTTTATCTTCTTTTTTTTTTTTTTTTTTTTTTTTTTTTTTTTTTTTTTTTTTTTTTTTGTTTTTTTTTTTTTTTTTTTTTTGTAACCTTTGATTAGTTGTGATTATGAATGTAGATCAGATGACATTACTTTTAGGCATATTTGAAGATAAGATTAAAAATATCTTTTATTACAATCTCAGAATTGAAAATCTGTGTTATTTTATCCTAATTAAATAAAATATCCAAAAATAAATAGAATAAGAAAAAAAAAAAATTTTTGATTCCATTCCTTGCTATATAACAGTTCTTCTTATTCTGAAATGATGATCAATTATGAAAAATATACATAATTTGTTAATTCCTAATGTTATGATTTAAAGATATCATTTTTGATGTCTGTTATGATTAAATTTATAAATAATAATATATTCTTAGGACATTTGCCACATCGTTATCCAAGTCATCTTCATGATCCAAGTGTTTATACTGAACCCTCTTATAATCAGTCATCTTATGGATATGCATCACCACCTTCCTCTCATCATCAATCTAACTATATGCAGTCACAACCTGTTCCACAACAGAGTTATTACTCAGTTGAATATTCGTAAGTGTTTTATTTAAATTCATTAATGTCTGTATAATTCACTATATTTTGTTTTTATTAACTTTTCAATAGTTCTCCTCCAACTTACACATTGGCTAATAATTCTGTATACACTCCTAATTCTTTCAATGCTCCAGGTAAGTTGATAATTTTTGTGTTAATCCTCAAATGATTATGCTTTTTAGTATAACTATTTTTGCTAAATTAATTTTAATTTACTCAGTTTTTATTTATTAAACTATTATTCCTAGACCAAATCTAATCTTTCAGACAATAAAAAATTAGATAAAAAATTAGTTTACAATCAGCTATACTGTGTATACCCTTTATTTTTTACTAATGGGATGAAAGTACCTATCAAATAATAATGTCAGTGACAGAAGGGCTATAAATAAGTTTTATTTTCTTGATTTGGTTTATAATAGAGAGTAATTTGAATTTAGAACAGAAAATCAATTCACTGTCAAAAAAAGAGAGTAGTAATTAATTTTGTAAAAACAAATTTACAACTTAATGTGAATGGTGAAATTTACTATGCTTATGGTTAATTATATCAACAAAATTTGGAGTAACTCTGTAGTGTATGTGTATATTAGCAACAGTATCCATAAATTTATTTTTCTTTTCAAGTAGAATTTTATAAATGTGGGCCTTGAAACTGTAATGTACTCTAGTTTATGCGGTGGACCGTATAAGATGTCTTTGTGGGCCGGATCTGGCTCGCAGGCTGCCTTTTGCCCACCCTTGCTGTAGAGTATTAAGCAAAGATGCAGTTTGTATATTTTGTATAAGAGTTGTTATTTCAAACTTAAAACTTTCAATTTCACATGTGAATTCATACTTTTTTAAATTTTTGCTATATTTAATAGCGAGAATACACAATTGAAAAAAGAGTTACACTGCCAAAAATGAGATAATTATCTATATACACAAAGAAACGTAAATAAACTACAAATTAAACAAAATGAAGCGCTTTCGATTTATTTATTTTTTTTTTTTAAATAAATAAATAAATCGAAATCGCTTCTTCATTTTGTTTAATTTGTGGTTTATTTACGTTTCTTTGTGTATATATTTATTAATTTCCTGCTGTAGTGCTAGTAATACTTATAATTAATAGTGAGAATTTAAAAATATAATTTCTTGTGAATAGCATTTTGGGCCCCCCTTCCAAGTGGACCCTGTGCGGGTGCACCGGTTGCACCTGCCTAGTTACGGCACTGTCCATAATAACAAACATTTTAAGTACATAATAACAAAAATGCTCTCTAATCACAGAAAAAATGGAAATTTTCTAAAAGCAGAAATTTTAATGTATTGGATTATAAAGCACCAAATTAGAAAGTACCATATTGTAAAATATTGAATCTTAGAAAGTGCTGGATTACATAGATTATACTACAGTTAGAAAATTTTAAGCAGAGTTGAGTTTTATTTTCAAACTTGACCTAATTTGAGTTTCAAACATTTCGTACATCTCTAATTCACTTACACCTACTTACAAAAATATTAATTTATGTTTAGTCATATATAACCACTTATTTTTAACAAAAAAAATATCTAAAAAATCAATAAATATAGCAAGACTGGCACAAAAGCATGACTGGATTGCTGGCAAATCTTATAATTTTGCAAAATATTTCTGATTTTTGAATACCCCATGTACAAACCTATCTCAATACTTCAAAATTTTTTCCAATAAATTTTCTGCCTTACGTATATACAGTAACTCAAAACTTCTGAAATAACATTGAAAATAATAATTTCATTTAAAATTACTTAAATTTTGCAATTATTTGCTACTTATTTGGTAAATTTATTTTAGCATTTTTGGCTTTCTATGGCCCTCTTCAACTGTATTTAATAAATGTGAATCTTGTACTACAAATTCACGTGGTGTAGAATAAAATTTCTGTAATTTGGTTATTTGGTAAGTTTTGGGTTACAGGTAAATTCCATTTTAATATACACTCAATTAACATATTTTGATTATAACATACAACCAATTTTACTACCCATCACTGCTATAACATATTAACATCTACCATTTTGAAATGATATACAATCTGAAATGGAAGATGTCATATAAATAATACTGTATATATTTCATTTTTAGCATCATAAAAATTTGTTTTTAATACATAAAACAAATAATTTCATTAAATAACTGAAAGAAGACCTCACGAGTAGATTGAAAATGTTTCTGTGGTGGTAAAAATTTTCTCCTGATAAGTGCTATTTGTAATTTTTGCTATATTTAAATCAGGAAGTAAAGAATTATATTGTTATATTTGAGCCATTTATTTTGAAAGTGGCTTAAGTCCATTTGTTTTTAAATCAAGATATTTAAGGATTTGTGTTTGAATCAATTTAAAAATATTGGTTACGGATAACATGATAGTATAATATTTTTGTCTTTAGTAAAATGTGTAATTTACTAACGCAATCAGTTTAAGAAACATTATTTAAAAAATATATGTTTTTGGTGGCCATAAGTGGATTTAGCCACTTTCAAAATTAATGAAATGACTTTTTAATTTTTGAAAAAGCCTAAGTTTCTGAAAAGAAATATAATAGCCTTAAAATAAATAAAAAATATATAATTTTGTGTTATAAAAATAAAAATAGAACATTTATTTAATTTCAATAGAATTATACAGTCAGACTATATTTATATCTTCTTATATTCCCAATTCTCGAGAAAAATTCTTCTAAAACTCAGGAACTAAAAAGAATTCTGCAAATTCATATCTTAAGAAGTTCATAGTGATACATTAATTATTTTGGCCTTACTTATAATCTAGCACGAAATGCAGTTGAGTAACATTAACTATGAGCAAACGCTTTCGGTACTACTGTACTCTCTTCAGGCTCAGAACTTTAGATGGAATTCTCGAACGTTAACAGCTCAATTCAAAGTTTCCAGAGTTCCGAATTGAGCTGTTAATGTTCAAGAATTCCATCTAAAGTTCTGAGTACCGAAAGCGTTTGCTCATAGTTAATGTTACTCAACTGCATTTCGTGCTAGATTATAAGTAAGTTTATAGAGTTTAAGCAGGTTAGTAAGTAATATTTTGGCCTTGCAATGTCTTGAAGTCAATAAACTAAGCAAATAAGTTACTCGGTTTATCCATGTCACTTCTACTAATTTTATACTTCAAAAAGAAAATTATCAGAAAGTAATCACAAAATAATACTTAAAACAGACATATAAATCTAAAATAACATATAGATCAATAAACTGTACAAAAATCATTCATTTTATTGCAATTTTAAATTTTTCTATTGTTATAGATCAGGCATGGCCAACATACGGCCCGCGGGGTGGATCAGGCCCGCGTAATGAATTTATGTGGCCCGGAACAATTTATCAATATTAGCATTTAACTTCTAGTAATTAATCGAATGAATTCTCAATATGATAACGAACATTTTCTTGGAACGGATTATGTTCGTTAACCGATCACCCACTGTATACAAGAGAGATCTATAATTTAATGAGACTTTAAACTCAGATTTTCCCAGAACAGTAAAGAGAGTTCTTTTTTACTCTTCCATAGGTATGATGCAGAGATCATACCTAGGGGAGAGTAAAAAAGAAATATACTTCATTCCTTCATTATCTTTTATATCTTCCTTCCTTAATTAATAGGATGGATATGGATTCACTTGTCTCTGCTACATTTCTCCTACCTTCTTTTAGAATATGTTCTTTACCTCTATCTTGACTGACTCTTGTCTGTCCTTCCTTTTCGGAAAGCAAACTTATTCTTTTTTTATTATTTGACAAGAGGTGATCACATTATTTTACTGTTTGGCAGATGGCAATCTAGTTTCATCATTGTTCAATGAAATCAATCCTTTTACTTCTCAGACATCTCCAATTTTTATCCAAAAATAAATTTCAATTTTAAAACTATGAAATTCTACTAATTAAAATAGTTATTCAATTATTTTAATCAGATTCGATGGATTACACAAAGTAATATTTTCATATTTTATTGTTCCACTGTTTGTAGCAATAGTAAAATACTATTTATTTGACTATATAATGACCATACTTGATTCCATATATTATTTTCCATAATAATTGACAATTTAGTTAAATGTCAAAAAAGTTTTATTTAATGCAAAAAAATTATAATTAATTGTTCTCTGTAATAATTTTTGCAATTCTTTTATCATATATATATATATATATATATGAATTACAGCACAAATTTTTAAAAATATTATACAAGTAGTCCTAGACTTACAACAGAGTTCAATTCTAAGAATTCTGAATCCTATCGTTATAAGTCGGAAATGGTCAGAATTGAAAATGTCCAAAATTTATTGCTTTCTTACTGCTACTTATCAAGACACTATATATCAGGGCTGCCCAACCCGTCGATTGCGAGCTACCAGTCAATCTCGACAAGCTTTTTGGTCAATCGCAAGCCTCGACCATCTTCAGATCAACTCGCTTGTTAAACTTCCACTTTACAATACGTAGTAAAGGTGGTCTATGTCAGGCATGGCCAACATACGGCCCGCGGGCTGGATCCAGCCCGCGTAATGAATTTATGTGGCCTGCGAACAATTTTTCAATATTAGCATTTAACTTCTAGCAATTAATCGAATGAATTCTCGATACTTCTATATTTTTTAAAAAAGATTCCGTTATAAAGAATTAAAACTTTTATACTCATCTGTACTCGATATGATCTGTTTGATATTCAAGCGACGTTACCAGCAAGTGAATTGACTGCTGCCAACATCGCTTATTTTTATCGTCGGGTATGATTTAATGAATCAGATTTGTGAAATGAAAAAATTACTTTATTTGCGATATAACTGTCTCAAGTTGTACTCGATATGATCTGTTTGATGTTCAAGCAACGTTGCCAGCAGGCGAGTTGAGTGCTGGCAACGTCGCTTATTTTTATGGTCAGGTGTGATTTAATAAATCAAATTTGTGAAACGAAATAATAATTTTATATGCGATATAACTGTCTCAAGCTCTTTCATTAAAATTTAATATTGTTTCAATTAGTTATGATACAATTTATGTATTAATACGGTATGTTATTTTATTTTTGTTTTTAAAAATATTGTATATTAAGGAACTTTTTCACTCCAGGGATGGCTTCCAAAAAACAAAAAGTAGATTTAGAATGCCGTATAGGCTATTTAATGAAGAAAGAAGGTGGAAATATTTATTTGCAATGTACAATAATAAGGCAGTTTGTCTTATTTGTAACTCGAGTGTGGCAGTTTTAAAAGAATACAACTTGAGAATACATTTTGAAACCAAACATGCAAGTTACACACAAAATTTATTTGAAGAAACCCGAAAAAAAACAAACATCAGATCTAGTAGTAAAATTGACTTGACAGCAAAATGTATTTTTAAAGCAAAATCGCTTACAAGAATCTGTTACTGAAGCAAGTTTTTTAGTAGTAAAACATATTGCTCAATGTGGAAAACCTTTTTCTGAAGGAGAATTTGTAAAAAAGTGAATGTTGGATGTTTGCGATGTGTCCAGAAGTTAAAAATAAATTTGAAAATATAATTTTGAAACCAAACATGCAAGTTATGCACAAAATTTAAACGAAGAAAGCCGAAAAAAACAATCCGCAGATCTGGTAGTAAAATTGACTTGATAGCAAAATATATTTTTAAAGCAAAATCGCTTACAAGAATCTGTTACTGAAGCAAGTTTTTTAGTAGCAAAACATATTGCTCAATGTGGAAAACCTTTTGCTGAAGGAGAATTTGTAAAAAAGTGCATGTTGGATGTTTGGGATGTGGTGTGTCCAGAAGTTAAAACTAAATTTGAAAATATAAGCCTGTCTCGGCAAACTATTGCTAGAAGTATAGAAAATTTAAATGCTAATATAAATAATCAGTTATTAAATAATTTAAAATCGGCCAATTTTTATGCAATAGCTCTGGATGAAAGTTGCGATGTAAAAGATACTGCTCAGTTGTTAATTTTTATCAGAGCTATTACCGAAGATTTTCAAATTTCGGAAGAACTTTTATCAATTGTTCCGATGAAAGGCACAACAAAGGGAGAAGATCTTTTCCGAGATTGAAAAGTGTTTTTTGGAGTACAATGTTGACTGGAAAAAATTGGTGAATGTTGCAACAGATGGATCACCAAACATGATCGGAAAAAATATTGGGCTCATCAAACGCATTGAAGATAAATTTTCCGAAATCGATACAAATCATAAAATTATATCCATACACTGCATTATTTATCAACACGCACTATGCAAAAATATTTTAAAAATCGATCATGCTACAAATGTAGTTGTGAAATTAGTGAATTTCCTACGATCAAAAGGATTAAATCACAGGCAATTTATTGATCTTCTTGAAGAACTAAATACCAGTCATTCAGATGTACTATATCACAATAAAATCCGTTGGTTAAGTTTGGGAAAAGTTTTAAGACGTGTGGGACTTTCAAAAGGAAATAAAAATATTTTTAATGCTTAAAGAAAATGAGGATTTTCCTGAATTATTAGATCCAAATTGGATTTGTGATTTAGCATTTTCTTTGGATATTCTCACACATTTGAACGAATTTAACACATGTTTACAAGGAAAAAATTTATTTGCTCATGATTTAATACAGAAATGACAAGCTTTTAAAATGAAGCTTAGCCTTTTTTCTACAAATCTGGCTGAATGTAAATTTGATCATTTTCCAACGTTACAGACCATATCTTTAAATATTTTAAAAGGAAAGGTTTAAACATTTAATAAAAATATCCTTGCACTAATGACAGATTTCGAGCAGAGATTCGATTGCTTCAAAAAATTAATAAAATTTAACTATTATCCGAAATCCATTTCTGTACAAGTTGTTGACGTTACTGTTGATATACAATTAGAAATAATTAATTTACAATGTGATGAATTATTACATGAGAAATATCGAGAAGAGCAAGAAAATTTGTGTAATTTTTATAAGCAATTGAAAATGAAAAATATGGAAATTTAAAAAAAAACTTGCCAAGACGTATTTAGTAATCTTTAGCTCAACTTATATTTGTGAACAAACCTTTTCTGTAATGAATCTAAATGAAAGTACAAGATCAAGATTGAATGATTTACATTTGGAGGCTGTGTTAAGAATAGCTAGTACAAGTAGAACCAGATATTAAAAAAATAATAGGCGATCCAAACCGCCTCAACACGTCACATTAGTTATTATGTTAATTTGTTGTATTGATTTACTTACAATTATTCATAAACAAATTTCATAATAAAATTTTGTTTACTTAAAGAAATAAGTGTTTTGCTTAACATTTTTTAAATTTAATATTTTGTCCAGCCCGTGAAAACTTTTTTTTTTTCCAATCCAGCCCATGGGCAAAAACAGTTGGCCACGCTTGTTATAGATACTACCATGTTGTGACATAGATTTACGATGACTTTTATGTATAAACCAAAATTCAAATATCTGGTTTTTACCCCATTCATCAGTTTGCTAGAATAACAATGATGTCTAATGACATTTAAAATTCATTAGTCGACTGATTATTGCTATGAGAAACATTTGTGTATATGCAGCTTTCAAACATTGACTTAAGCCACTTTCGAAATAAAATTTTTTACTATTTCATTCACTAGCTAATTTTCTATTAACAAAATCTCAGTGAATTTGAACACATTGGCTGTAAATTCTGTAAATTATTTAAAAATGAAAAGATCATATAGAATTGTATTATAAACATAAACTTTATTTTTTTGAAATATGGACTTAAGCCACATTCAAAATAAATGGCTCATTTAATCTCTTAACAGAATGGCAACATGTTATTTTTAATATTAGAATAATTATAATTGTACATATTTAGAATAACTTTCAATTGTTATTATAAGTTAGCTTTATATAATATTAAGAAATAGTTCTGTATAAAAAATTTTTTTAAATTGTCATAAAATAAAAGATTTTCCTATACAGAGCTATTTTTTTTTTTTGTTATACCAGAAAGAAGGATAATGAATTAAATGACTTTATCATAGTTGCAAAAGTTTTTGAAAAATTTAATAATTAAATTATGGATATTCATATATTTATATCTAATGACAGTTAATATATAATAAACGTTCAATTAGACTGCACCAAACACAAACTACAAGTAATATTACTCAAGAACCCTTTAGCAGTCAAAAGATTTTTTTTTCTTTCTTTCTTTTGACTGCTAGAGGGCTCTTGAGTACTATACAAATAGTTCTTGATTTATGAGTTTCTAGAATTTCAAGTTTTTTCAAATATGAAGTATCAAAAAAAAAATTCAAAAATATGAACATTAATTGAAATAAATAAATGCTAAATACTAATAAAAAGGCATTTAAATCATGTATATAACTATACAATATAATATGATTATGTTTGTAGCAAAAACTCTGTCATCCAGTGCCGGATCTGAGCAATTGCACCCATTCGGGCCCTGCGCTTGAGGGGAACCCATGTTGAAGGAAATTGAAATCATGAAAAGGCTAATAAATGAAGAATAATGGTTTAGATTTACTATTATGGCTGGGCCTAGCCTTCAAATATCTAATTTTTGTAGATCCACAAAAAAAAATTTTCTTGAAAAAATTGAATGTGAATGAATTGATTTTATTTTATTCTTGAATATATGGGGAAAAAATTTTTTTATTTAAATTTAACACTCATGAAAAGGCTAATAAATGAAGAATAATGGTTTAGATTTACTATTATGGCTGGACTTTTACGCCCTAGCCTTCAAACATCTAATTTTTATAGATCCACAAAAAGAAAAATTTTTCTTGAAAAAATTGAATGTGAATGAATTGATTTTATCTCTTGAACATGTGAGAAAAATTTTTTATTTAAAGTTAACACTACTTTTGTAGATTCCAATGTATACTTAGCTATGATTTTCTGAGTACTTAAATCAGATTACTCAAATAAATTAATGGTGGGTGAATCTTTTCTTAATTAGAATTAAGTACACTACTATATGTGAATGTTGCTAGAAAATATCGAAAATAGTTTCACAGTTTAAATGAATAATAAAAAGTTATTAATTGATTTTGGATTTATGATTGAAATGGATGAAATTCGCATTTTTACATGTAAATGTAAGGCCGGAAGAGTCTTAGCAATAGGAAATAGGTTTTAAGTGAAATTTGCAGAGTAATGGTGAACATTTTTTTTAATTTAACACTACTTTTGTAGATTTCAATATATTCTTAACTAATATTCTGAAAATATTTTGAGTACTCAAATCAGATGACTCAAATAAATTAATGATGGGTGACTCTCTCTTTTTAAATTAGAATTAAGTATGCATACTATATGTGATTGTTACTAGAAAATGTCAAAAAAGTTTCACAGTTTAAATGAATAATAGATTATTATTAGTTGACTTTGGATTTATGACTGAAGTAGATGAAGCTTGTATTTTTACATGTAAATATAAGGCCAGAAGAGTCTTAGCCATATGAAATGCGTTTAAGTGGAATTTTCAGAGTAACGAGCAAGTATTTTTTAAAATGATATGATATCCAATAAATAAATCAAATCTGTTGATGAAGACAGAACCAATGCAATAATTTAGTTTATAATCATTTTAAAGTAAATCATTCAAAAAACTTCATAGATCTTGATTTTTCCCAAATAAATATGCAGAGAATTTAAAATGTTCAGTTAACTTAAAAATATTCCAAAAATCTACTCAAAATATAATTCATCAGATAGTTTTTTTTTTTTGAGAGAGAATGAATCAATTATATTTGCACCTTGTTTGATAAAACTGTTGTTGTTTTCAAAATTCCTTTTAATTTTCTTAAATTAGTATTAATTTAACTGTTTTTGTATTTTTGTATGTCGATTTAAAATTTGTCCAAAATGAAAAGATAAAAATTCTTTTGATTATGACATATCATAATTATATTATTTGGCAATGTTACTACCATCATGTTTATCATTTTTTGAAAGAAATAACATTCACTCAAAGTACTTTTGAGACAAGTAAATTTTTTATTTATCATTGATAAGCAAATTAAATATAGTGACTATCTCTAACTCATCAATGTTGATTTTTTTTTTTTTTTTATTTTGAAAAATTAAAAAATCAAAAACAATTGTTAATTGTATGTGCATCTAAAGTCCACACTGATAACTTTAGCTGGACGCATTTATACATCCATAGCAGTCAAAGGAGTAATTAAAAAATGCGTATTTTTTATAACTTATTTTATTTATACATATAAGCCATACTTTTAGGGGTCCCATGCAAAATATCTAATCAGGCCCCGAACTAACTTAATCCGGCACTGTGGATGAGGTTCACAGGTTGAGTTAAATTCAATCAGAAAAATTTATTTGAGTAAAATTGAATCTGGATAATTTAAATTGTAAACTGACATCATATAATGCAGCCATCCAGTAGGCAGTGATCTTTGGTTTTCTATGAACATTGAATTCAATGAAAATGCCAGTTTGTAAAGTCTTTTGTTATGTTTTCATTGTTTTTGATGAAACATGCAATACTTTATTATATCATTTATTTTTAATTTAATACGTCTGAATTATTGTGGCAAATGGTTTCTTGCAAAAATTTTAAAACGTTCAGATCATTTAAAAATATTCTAAAAGTCTGCTCAAAATATAAATATAATTTATCAGATAAAAATAAAAACAAATCTATTTAAGAAACAATGAATCAATTATATTTTGCATCATTTGACAAAATTATTGATGTTTTTAAAGTTCCTTTTTTCATAAATAAGTATTAATTTAACTTCTTTTGTGTATTTTCTTATATTGGTTTAATTTATCCAAAATGAAAAGACGAAAATCTCTCCATTATGACAAAATTATAATTAATTATTATAACAACAACGATATTAAATAAATAATATCATAATTATATTATTTTGCAATGTTACTGCAATTACATTAGTCAATTGCTGAAAGTAACATTTTGTCAAATGAAAGTACTTCAGATACAAGTAAAAAGGAACTTTAAAAACATCAATAATTTTGTCAAATGATGCAAAATATAATTGATTCATTATTTCTTAAAAATAAAAATAAAAAAATCTATATCTGATAATTTATATTTATATTTTGAGCAGACTTTTAGAATATTTTTAAATGATCTGAACGTTTTAAAATTCTCTGCATATTTATCCATGAAAAATCAAGATCTATTTTCATATTTATAAACTAATTATTTGCGATTGGCAATATTTTCATCAATTATCAGTAATAACACTAGAATCTTCGACAATATTCCTAGTAAAAACAAAATTAATGATTCACTTGTTGGATATCATCATTTTAAAAAAATATTTGTTATTCTGCAAATTCCATTTATAACCCATTTCCTATGGCTAAAACTCTTCTGACCTTATATTTACATGTAAAAAATGTGTTTGTTATTCTGCAAATTCCACTTATAACCCATTTCCTATGGCTAAAACTCTTCTGACCTTAAACACATTTTTTACATGTAAATATCTCATCTAATTCAGACCAAGATCAACTAATAACCTCTTATTATTCATTTCAACTATGAAACTTTTTTCAATATTTTCTGGCAACATTCACATATAATATGCGTACTTAATTCTAATTAAAAAAAGATTCACCCGATGTTAATTTATTTG
Source organism: Olivierus martensii (assembly GCA_000484575.1). Classification (NCBI taxonomy): domain Eukaryota; kingdom Metazoa; phylum Arthropoda; class Arachnida; order Scorpiones; family Buthidae; genus Olivierus; species Olivierus martensii. Next base: position 14,453 of record AYEL01083273.1, on the reverse strand, counting down.
AGTACTCAAAAATATTTCAGAATATTAGATAAGAATACATTGAAATCTGCAAAAGTAGTGTTAAATAAAATATTTTTTTCCCACAAGTTCCAAGAGATGAAATAAAATCAATTTCATTTACATTGAATATTTCCAAGTAAAATTTTTCTTTTTGTGGATTTACAAAAATTAGATGTTCGATCGCTGGGTGTAAAAGCCCAGCCATAATATTAAATCTAAACTATTATTCTTAGTCTTTTCATGATTTTTTTCTTCAACGCAGGGCCCAACTGGGTGCATTCAGTCCAATCGGCTTAGATCCGGCACTGTCTGTAAGTGAGGCTTGGAAATTATCCTCATGGATATGAGTCATATTTTTCCTAAGGAATCTGGAGGTGGAATCACGTAACAAATGTATTACTGAGCTGTCCGGAGGGACTAAGGAGTTTTAAAAAAAAATTTTTTTAAATCTTTTGTCAATAGGATTTGTTTTTAAAGTATTTTCATAGACCTTTGATGATTTATTTATTATGAAAATTTCATTCAAAATAATGTATAGTCTGCATACTAAGTTTTTCCCTTGTTTTCAACCAATAAGAAACAAGGAGTTATTGAATGTAGTAGGTCCCCAACTTACATTGTTTCAACTCATAATGAGATTTCTCATAAAATATAATGGATGAGCAGTGCTGGATTGGACCAATTGCACCCAACCGGGCTCCACGCTTGAGGGGGCCCCTGCATTGAAGCAAAATGAGATCATTATCTTGCAAAAAATACTCTGAAATTACTAAACAGTTGCAAGTATATATTTTTGGAGAAATTTTTAGTCTCCACTGTTATGCTGCTTTCTAATCAGAGTAATAAACAGCAGTGTCATTTCATCCCTGTGTAAATTTAGACCAAATTTACACAGGGATTTTCCAATCAGTGGTTACTAAGTAGCAAAGCATTTCCCACTATGATATACACATGCCCCTAGTATAGTGGTGGACAAATTTTTCTGACTGCGAACTAAACAGACTTCTGTAAGGTCTCTAGTGAGCTGCAAGTAAAAAAATAAGTTTTACTTTCTGATACATGAGGTATTCGTAGTAGAGTAAAATACTGCGATCGTGTCGAAAACCTAATGCTCCGTTTTCTATGAATTTTCACGGCTGCTCCCTATTACCATCATTGCCTCAAAATCTGTTGCCCCAATAAGTTATATATTCAAAAATATCAAAGTTGAGCAATAGCACATTCCAAATGTTTTAAAGGGGGTGTTTTAACATGCAAAATCTAAATTTAATTAAATAATTATGCTGCTTGTTTATGTAATTTAACATTTTTGTGGAAAATTTTTAAAAAAAGCTTACACTTGTGCATGGATGGCAGGTCACACAAATTATTTAACATTTTTGTGGAAAATTTTTAAAAAAAGCTTACACTTGTGCATGGATGGCAGGTGTCACAATCGTCATGGTGGGCTGCAGTTTGCCCATCACTGCCCTAGCAGATCAGTTAGAAAGTTGAAGGATGGGTTCAACAATGTGGTTCCTTGACACACCTGAAAAATGAGTTTGAATGAGATGAAATTGAACACGAATTTAATTAGAATTGATAGATTGGGGTTTAATTAAGAAAGGAATGATTTTATATCTTCCTATATTAAAAGTATCAATACAAAATTTTGCCAAAAAATTTGAATTTTTCCTTTTATAAAGATAACCATTTTAAATTTACCATGCTTTTCATTGGTAATCTTCATAAATAATTGTGAAATTAATTTTTATTAATAGTTTTGCATTAATAATTGAAATTTTTTAAGTATTTTTGTTAGTTTCACAGCAAACAAGTTTCTTAAATGTTACAATAATTATAACTCAAATTATTTATTTTAGATATTTACTTTTTGTATGTTGTTTGTTTCTTGCTTTATTTATTTAATATTATAAAAATTTTGCCAAAAAATTTGAATTTTTCCTTTTATAAAGATAACCATTTTAAATTTACCATGCTTTTCATTGGTAATCTTCATAAATAATTGTGAAATTAATTTTTATTAATAGTTTTGCATTAATAATTGAAATTTTTTAAGTATTTTTGTTTTACAGCAAACAAGTTTCTTAAATGTTACAATAATTATAACTCAAATTATTTATTTTAGATATTTACTTTTTGTATGTTGTTTGTTTCTTGCTTTATTTATTTACTATTATATTGACTTGACTTAATTACATATAAATTAGTTGTATTTAAAAGAAACTTATTCAAAATTTTCTTTTTAATTTTAGATTCTTACAATGAACCTCCAGAAGTTAAAGGATATGATGCAACTCCTGATAGTGGAGTTCATGATTTATCGTTGATGGATCCAGAGCAGAGAGCTAAATATGAAGAAGAATTAAAAAGTGAATTGGCTAGGGTATGTTTTTATTTAATTAGTGTATATAGGCAGGGAACCAAATAGGCAATACCTGACTTACCTAGATCCAACATGCATAAATCCTTATGCAGGATTATTTTTAGGTAATGAGTCGGGCCCAAACCCAGACTCCTCCAGAAAAACTGGGGGTATGGGACTTTGAATTTAATTCAGATCCTCCAAGATGATATGCAATTGATTTACTATATGACATATACTTATTCTTTAATACAACTATTTTTAGTGCTAAATCATTGTGGCGACTAATACTGTATAACATATGCTCTGACATACATGTGTTTTGACTTGCATAAAGTATCACAGAACCATCCACTTATGTAACTTGGAGACTGCCAGAAATTATTTTTGCTTAAATAAAACCAAAAAAAAAGACTCCTAGCTGTTTTGTGAAAAAATAACATAAATTATATAGTTTAAGCTGAGTTGATGGCTTGTATTTAATAATTATTTATTCATGTGAATAGTCTGTAAAGATGTTATCATAGAATTCAAAAATCTCAAGCTTGTAAGAAATTGACGAGGATTTACAGAACTGATGAAAAAGTTTGACTTGTACAGAACTGATGAAAAAGTTTTTTTTAATCTCTCTGAATGTACTCATCTCTCCACCTTAACCAACTGCAATTTATGAAGTCCATCAGATGTTTCTATGGACTATTCATGTGAACAAATAATTAAATTATATAATTACCCTTAAATTTATTTAAAATTCAAATAATAATAACTCATTAAAAAGGACTTAAGTGAACATATTTAAATACATTTATTAAAACATGTTTTAGGTAATAAAAGATCTAACATTTAAAAAAAACCTTTTTTCTAAACAAATTTCTTACTAATAAAACTTTTCATTTATTATTAGTTTACTCCAAATTCGTGGAAAAATATTATATATACAACTTAGAATACAAAGATTTTTCTTTACCTTAGATTTTTATGGATTTTTCTTTAATGCAGTTTTAATTCTATATATCTTGTAATGCGCAGTTACTTAATTTAAAAAAGTAGAAAAAATTCTTATGGTTAGGAAGCGGCCTGGGTCCCTCAATCTTCTATGGGCCACCATATTTGACAAGTTCTTTTATCTCTTTCCCGAAAAAAGTTAGCATTTCTTGATAACTTTTCTGCAAATAACCTCTTAATTGCAGTGAAGCCTACATCGAAGGTGCAGCATAATTCATCATCAAATAGAAACATCGTTGAGAATATTTTTATATTTAATGCGTTCTTTTCTAACATGCAAGTTATTACTTTAAATACGAAATCTATTTAATCTATAAATCATTAGAATTAAATGGAAAATTATTGCATTACTGTTCCACAAGTAGCTTATGGAATGGTAATGCAATACTTTTTTCCTACTATTGTATAAAAATAAATTAGTTCAAAACTTTTAGTTTTATAGATTTTTCAGTTATAGGCTTCTTGAAAAATAACAAAGGCACCAAGTAGGTTTTGTAATAAATGTTATTTTTCATACATATTTGTGTGAAAAATAAAATTTTTACAAAACCTACTTGATGAATATAAAAATTATTCAAATCATTCAATTAAATATAATTTTGAATAATTTTTATGCCCTATCTTAAAAACTCAAATTTTAATGGAACTTTGCTTGTGTGTTTTGTAATTTAAAGAATCCAGCATCGACTGTTTCAGAATATTTAGTGGTTAATAATTTGAAAAATATTATATTTTATTTAGATCAGTTTAAATTATAATAAATAATATAAATCAATAACTTCTATTTATAAATATATTGTGCATTATTTAATTTTATTTTTAATATCGAACAGAATTTTGGCTCTGGGGCCAAACTATTGGATCTAGAACCGAAATATTAAAAGTGCACAAGGTGCTAACGATTTGCTAAAGAGTGCAAAAGAAAAAGTTCGAAAATTCGAAACTGGGGGCTGGGCCCTGATTTTGTTTTGCCTCTGGGGGGCAAACGGTGGGGATAAAAACGAAAATATTAAAAGTGCAAAAGGTGCTAACGATTTGCTAATGAGTGCAAAAGAAAAAATTCGAAACTGGAGGCTGGCCCCGATTGTTTTTGACTCTGGGGGCAAATGGTGGGGGTGCATACGAAAATGTTAAAAGTGCAAAAGGTGCTAACGACGTGCAAATGAGTGGAAAAGAAAAAATTTAAAAATTCAAAAGTGAGGGGCCAACTTCACACCAGTCTCAATGAACGAGAAAAAAGAAAAAGACATTACCTAACCATGCTCTACCTTTAGAATTGGCTAGTATTTCTCTTAAAGAAATTCAGAAACAATTAATATCAATAAATAGTTTAAAATCAATGGGAATAGAAAAAGTTAATGGATTATCCTCTTTATCTGAATATCACCTTCCTTCTATTATTGGCAGTACCTCTACTATTTTAATTATAATAGTCATAGTAATAATTAGCTATTTCTTGATAAAAAGAAAACATAAATCAGATAGACGATCAGCCGCTGTAGTTGCATTTCAGCCTGACCCATCGGATAACCTTGAGAGAAACTGTTAAAAGAAACAAACATAACCCATGAATGTTCATCGAATGCTACAGAAGCATATTCCAGTGCACCAATTTCATTCAGAAATCCTAGAATATATCTTTTTATACTTTATTTGTGATTGAATAACATTTTAATTTATCTTCTTAGATAAAACTTTCAGCTTTGTAAAGAAGAATTATAGAACCAGGAATCAGACTAAATCATCAGTATCATCAACTTCTACTAAAAACATCCACCTGGAACTGAATAATCTATCATATATCTACAGAGTTACACCCCAGGACATTTATTAAATGAGAAAAAATGTTCATTCCCTAAATGAACATTTTTTGAAACACCGAAGTGATTGTGAAGCCCGATACAAGTCTTTTTTCTACAGTTTAATCTATTCTACAAGTTCACAATATCAGTTTATTCAATAGCCATACTACAATAATAAATACATCAAGTGTTTATAAAGCCAGGACTCTGACTGCAGACCAAAGACCCGATTACCTTCAAACTTTCAATAATTATTTTTTTTGTCAACAGAACAATCTTTAAAATTCTTCATTATTATGTAGTTTTCAATTATTCTGTGCAATTTTTCTCTTATTAATTTAATGTTTAATTATATTATTGTTAAATATTATATAACAATGAATATATATGTAACTCGAATCAATGGAATTTATCTTATAATATTAAATAATTTTAATCATACAATAGCAATTCATCAATATATTCTGTTTTCGAACATTTAAATTTAATAATCAAACTTTAAACAATAAACTAACGAATTCAATTGGAGAAAGTTTAACTTTAAATGACTTTTTAGGTAAGAGGGGAAAGAAAAGAATTTATAACTTGTCGATCAAACCATAAACAATGTATTGGGATAACAAACGATGATCAAAGTACAGACAGCTGCAAGGTCCAAATCTAGAGACCTGAGGAGAAATACTATTATAAAAATATCCTGTCAGTAAGGTCCACCTGCCAAGCCCAGTGGAAGAGAGGGGGTACAACTTGATTAAATAAGGTCAGAAGTGAGTTCGAACCTCTCTCTCTCCTGATGTGATTGGGTGGACTAGGGATAAAAACAGAGAGATGGCCGAGCTCGACGCTCGGAGCTTCCTACATCTTGGAGGACAAAGCAGGGGCCACAACCACCATATAAACAGAAAAAGAAGCTAGTGGGCTCTCTTCTTTCACTTACCGAGTCACTCTACATACATTTCTACACTACTTACATTTTTAAGAGAAGAAAGAACGGAAGAGATGAAGTAAAGTCTCTCTCAAGGTATGTTTATGGGTCTAAAGTGATATTCTCCCTTTTTTTTGATATTCTTGTTTTATTTGGAATTCTTTAGTTTTGCTAAGTTAACTTTTGATTTTCTTTTTGCTCGTTATATGTTCCTTAAGTCATTTTTAATCTATTTAAAAATATTTATTACTTAATATATTAAATTTTATTGTTATATACATAAACTTGTGTTTTCATTCTGATGAATTTCCAATGCTTTGGATTCTGAGTGCCACTTACCACACGCCTAAATTTTAGTTCTTTTCCGGTTCGAATAACTAAAAACACGCATTTGGTGTGAACAAATTATCACACCTGGAGTCCGCCTTGACATTGCGAGAGGGCTTGTGCCGGCAGACACTATGTTTGAATACCTCAGACACTGTCTCGGAGAAGGTTCGCCGATAAGGTCATAGTGTTTAGGTACACTAAGAGCTCCCAATGGAGATGGCATTTTTCCACGAATCCCCACACTGGAAGAAGGTGCGCATGCAGGTCGCACACCAGTGTTCTTAGGGCACATCCCTGGTAGGGCCTGGGAACCCATACCCGAGATGTGAGGGAAATTGATTGAAATCCATTCTGTTCATTCGGGCCTCAGTTGACTTTCTATAGATAGGCCCAGCCGTGTCGGGCAGAACTTGGAATGGTCACCTGGATAGTCCTGACACTGCCCCAGGTGAAGAAATTCTTTCTGGGTCGGTAGAGCCGGGCTGCACCCCACCATCACTGGTGCGTGCAGGTCGCACACCAGTGAGGGTGCGACCTGCACGCACCAGTGAGGTTCGCCGATCGATCGCCCAAGTCCCTGAAGGTCCGGGATTAAGAATCGGCCCGACGTATGCCCTGCGTGAGGTACAAGTCTTCTATAAGTGTCCAAATCTCAAGGTGGAGTACCGTGCCAATAGGATGAATGGTGGAGGGATAGAAGCCTTAACTGTGCCCACCTGAGAGCTGGTCGTACTCGGGCTGTAGGGGACGTGTCCCCAGACCGGGGAAGCTTGCTTCCCTAGGTAATCACAAAACCTCGTGGAGTTGACTCGAGCGATATTTGACTTCCGGCATGGCATCTGAACCCGGCCAATTTACGGCGTCGGTCGATACCGTCTCTATGGTCGATGCAGCTCACCAGTCATATCTGACACTGAGCTGCATCAGGGATCGAAACGGGGGAGATTCTCACCCTTTCCAAGAGAGGAAGGTTCCCGCTTTGATTTTAAAACAGAAAAAGAAGCTAGTGGGCTCTCTTCTTTCACTTACCGAGTCACTCTACATACATTTCTACACTACTTACATTTTTAAGAGAAGAAAGAACGGAAGAGATGAAGTAAAGTCTCTCTCAAGGTTTGGTCGCCATGTTCTTTGCTTTTAGTAGGATAATAAACTTTTATTTTCTCTCTGACGTTTTTATTAATTTGTGTCAATCCATAAATGTGGGAAGACTTCGACGTTACCACATATATATATATATTACATTCTTATAGCATTTAAATTAACCTCCTAATTAATTAAATGAATCAAAACTTACTATAATATTTAAAGTCATAACGCTTAATATTCTGAGAAAACTATAAAAGTTAAATATTCTTAACTTTAAATATTATAGTAAATTTTGATATGTTATTTTTGATTCATTTAATTAATTATGGGTTACTTAATCGCTATAAGAATGTTTTTTATACAATTTTCTACAATAAATTCAATTCTGACATTCTAGTAATTTATTTTTTTAGATGAAGAAGAATTCGTTTCTATTTTCCAATAAATCCATTTTCTCAAATAATTTTACAAATCTTATATGACAAGTTACAATCCTATAGAAAACTTTACATTAATAGTTTCCCACCTTCATTTCTCACTTTTGACTGACATAACTGCAATTTCTATATCCTCCTCCTATCAATTTAAACATTTTCCAATAAATCCATTTTCTCAAATAATTTTACAAATCTTATATGACAAGTTACAATTCTATAGAAAACTTTACATTAATAGTTTCCCACCTTCATTTCTCATTTTTGTCTGACATAACTGCAATTTCTATATCCTCCTTCTATCAATTTAAAAAAATATTGAGGGATTTATCGTTTATTACCAGAGTGTTCATATTCTAATACCATAAAATATCATTTAATTGCACATTATTTTTATTTAAGTTATAAATAATTTAATGATCTAATAATATTCAAACAATGTAATTATCCTATATAGCTAGCATAAGAGTTTGTTTTGAACACTAATTATCAAATATTCAACTGAAATAAATAATAATATCATTAATGTCTGAAATTTATTTATCAATAAATTTCAGATATTTCACGATAAATAACGTTCGATATTATATCGTTACATAGTTTAAAATTTATATGCAAAATAATTATTTAGATATATAATAATTAGAAGGTGGTGTATTTCACCTGGATTTACACATATTAAAATATTGAATTATCACGAGTACAGAGAGAGATCTGACGTGCAAATCCGACTAAGTAAACACATAGGCTAATGAACAACCTTCATATAAACAAATATTCCTTCAATTTTATTAAATATCTGAAGAAATATTATCTCTGAATTTTTTAATTTACTTTATTGATTATTACTTTCAACAAAGAAATCGATGGAAGAGAGATATTTATTATTGGATATAATTTTTTTACTAGATTTTTGACATGTGATCTAACTGTAGATAATGACTATATCATTACTTACAGTTTAGAACACATATCAGTCTACCTTAAAACCTATCTGTAATGTAAAAACCTCATTATAACACTAAATAGACCTTAATCCGATTTTTTCCGCTAATCTCTTTCATCCGTAATTACCTGTATAAAATTGCATGAGTTATTACCGAAAAAAAAAACATAAAAAATTAAATTTTTACATACAGTAATTAATTTTACTAACAAGTAAATTTCACTTATTTGTTTTTAATTTTTTATTTAAATTTTTATGTAATTAATTTTCGAAAATATTAGGTCTAATTTATTATTTTATTGTTTTGTCTTTGTTTCTTAATGAATAGATATCAATACTATTTTTTCTTTTTTAATCAATTCTCTTCACTAATTTTATAATAAACTCATTATAATATCTATGATTTTCTTTATTATTACAAATGCTGCATTTAAATTTAATGAATTCTAAGAAAGTAAATCTGATGATATTTTCCATTCATTAATTCAATTGTAATTTTTAATGTTCTATATTAAATCCTTCATTTATCTGACAGTTAATCAACCGATGGGCTTTATCTGTTAAAAAAGAATCTATCAAAAGTTAATTAATTATTTTTACTTACGAGGTATAATCAAGCCAATATTGAATATTTTTGCCAAAAATATTATATACAAGTAAATATTGAAAAAAGGATAAACATCTTAGGAAATACTTTACAGTAATTCCATGCACTTAAGGCAAAAAAAAAATTGATTTCATAGCTGTAGCATTTTTCCATAGATAACAAAATTTTCGTATTCTTTTTTAAATATATGCATTGTACTTCTATTCAAGAAATTATATCATAAATTCTTAATTTCATAGAAAATACAATAAATAAAAACTTGGCTGCTATTTATTGGGTGAGTATTTTTAAACATTTTTGGTCAGTACTTTAAATAAATGGTCAGTATTTATAATAAAAAAATCAGTACGTAATATAAGTGGTCATAATATTGCAATCAAATATTGCAATATTATGCAAACACGGATTGTTACACATAAACAACTAAATTCATCAATCAGTACATATAACATACATTATTCGCCAATAAATCATCAGTCATTACTTTAAAATTCTTATAGTCCAATAAAATATAGTCATCTCTTTATACATTTTTAAAATTTATAATACGATCTGGAAAAGATCTTAATGAAATATTCAATCGTTTAAAGTTTACGTGAAGAAAATCTAATTTGCCAGAAGTTCTCATAAATATTTTAGAGTCGTCAATATCAAGATGTATATAATAATACAGAAATTTTACATCAAAATAAAAAATTCTGTTATTCAAAGTAGTATTAATAATTGAAGTAATGCCAATATTATCACTATTGACAAAAGGTGAAAATAACATTCGTTTAATTTTAGTCAATATTTTATCCAGTTTATTTAAATATGTGACAGAGACAGAAGCCCACACAGTAATACCGTATCTATCAGTGATAAAAAGAAATTGTAAAAAATTATTTTCCTAATTTCGAATGTGGTTAAGTAATAAAGATTTCTTGATACAATACCTAATCTTATACTCATTTTTTAATTATATTGAAAACATGGGTCTTAAAAGTTAGCTGATCATCAAATATAACACCCAAATCACTTATTTCTGAAACTAACTAAATTTCCTCATGATCAATCCATAGAGGTTTTGATGTAGATTTATGTAACGAATAATACATATATTTGGTCTTATTTTTATTTAATAGAAGATTGTTATGTCAATAATACATTGCGCACACGGCAAAATCGAGTTCCGCAAAGTGAACTTTCTATAGACAAAATATGTTAGGTATAGTTCAGATTAAGAAAGTATGTATAATTTAAACAAACCTAAAAATTGTAATTAAAGGGGAAAATGAAACAAATGTTAATTGAAAGGATTTTTATTACTGTACACTTAATAAGTAGGTACATCATACAATTATCTTTTAAAAAAGTTGCTGATTTTTGCTTGGGACAATGATTGACGCAACTTTTTAAAAGTTTCGCGATAACGAGCGCAGAGTTTTTCAATGCCCCTCATGAAGTATTCTTATGCTTGGTTCGTTTATAGCTTGTTCAGTTGCAAGCGATGAAACACGCGTACCATTTTTCAACTTATCTAAAAATTTCAATTTTCTGAGATAATGTCAAAACTTTGCGTCTTTTTTGTTGCATTAGCATATTGAATTTTTGAAATTAAAAGAAATACAATTGCAAAAAAAAGAGAAGAGGCTAAACATTGATAAATATGTGATTACAGTTCTGCTAACGTGAGTGAAATGACAACTCTTGTGTGCGGATGTGTTGTTTTTGTGTATTGAGTGAGTCTACCTAGTTGGGGCCCTAGTCTCAATTTATCGTGTTACAACGCATTCCTGTTAGCAGTATCACGTGACACCAACTCCCATGTTTAGACACAATTGATAGGGTGTTAGCAGTATCACGTGACACTAACACGAATGCGTTTTAACACGATAAACTCGAGACTAGGACCCCTGGTCACTCAGCTAACGAGCAGCATCAAGTAGGGTTGCCAGATGCAAGCGTGGTGTCGTTGCAGATACAGTACCCACGCGCTCATCAGCGTACTGCGTATGAATGAAATTCTAGCGTTGCACAAATTAAATGGAAACAATTAAGATAACGCGTATGTGCAAAATCCGCGCTACGCAAGGGTTTACTGTAATTTGTCAGTATTTTAAATAGATGGTAAATATTTATAAAAAAAATATCAGTCTATAATAACATTAGCTGTCAGTGAAGTACAGGTGTCCCTCGATTTATGCGATTAATTGATTTTATGAAATAATCGCGAAACACGAAATCACATAAAGTGAGCTGAGTTTAACATGGATGAGATAGAGGTTTTTTCAGAAGGATTAAAAGAAAATGAAAACTTTACATCTGTCAGCAAAAGAAATTTTAAAGAAAGAATTATTTAAACTTATAAAAAATACACAAATTTTAATGAATGAATGATCGGATGAACGAATTTATATAATACAATGTCATAAACACCTAAACACTAGATACTTCTGAGTGTCTTCAATCCGATGATAAATGGACTAAGTCTGTCACCTCTCTCTTGCTCTTTTGAAATCCTGGGATGATAGGATGATGATCTTCAATATTTTTAATGAAACAGTCTTGATTCAACTGACGGGCAGCATTCTTCCACTCTCTATAAAATCTTTGTAGCAAGCCAAAGAATTCTAACTTTCTCTCGCAACTTTTGCGTTTCTAATCTCATTAGGATAATTTTCTTCAATTGTTCCGATGACATTGTCACTGCATTTAAAAAATTCAATCATTTGTTTTGTTGAATGCTGTTTGATGAGCTCAGCAAAAAAGAGCTCCTAATTTCTGGAAATGGAAAACATCATCATTCATGTTGTTTCCATTTCAAGAAGCTATTCATTAGTAAGCTGATGAGTGTGACTTGAGCAATTCATCCACATTTGTCTCATATATTATACATGAGACAATTTTTAAACAAAATGTTTTTTAATTTAAAAAGTTAATTTTTTAAAATCGCGTTATAGCGAAAACGCGTAAAGTGAGATCGCGTATAACGAGGGAACCTGTATTATATAAATTGTTATGAAACTTTAAATGTAATTTTCATGCAAATTTTTGAGAGTTACACTTTACTACTATAAGATTTCATTTGGCCCCTAAAAATGTGCCAAGTTTGAAGAAATTCGATGACTCTAACGTTGTAGGCTTGTTTATAGTCTTGTTACGTTTCGTTAGCGCCTAGAATGTCTGTCACGCTGCATTTTAATTTGCTTGTTTTATAGGCCAAGATCTGAGATTACCTGCCACTAGTTTTCGCATCTATAAGTAGTGCGACGTATTGAGGTGAAACCATCGCGCCGGGTAGCCGTCCAATGGTATATATTACATAATAACGGCAAGCTGTTCATTTTGTCATTAAAAAAATAATTAATCCGTTATTTTTATATGTGTATATTAATAGAATAACGCCTTTGTAAAATAAATAATTTATTATACCGTATTAAATAAAGTAAAATATGATTAAATACAAAAATAAGGCTGACCATATGGAGACTCTACTGCGACCATAGCTCGATGATTGCGAATAAAAGTTGGTTCCCACTAGCACGGAACCGCGGCGGAAAATACACGCGTGACGAAAGCAGCGCGGTTTTGACATACCGCGACGTAAAAACTGCTGCAGTCCAATGTCTAGATGGATTCAACTTTTCCGCGACGGTAAAATCCGTCGAGATAACATCCATGCATTTTGTGACATTAAATTATTGACAACCTTGACTGAGTCAAGATGGCAGGATTCTCTGTCATTAAATCTCATCTTTTAATAAAAATTACATAGAAACATTGTTCTTACTTCTTCTTATAAATATTTTTGATCCAACATTTTCTCTTTCTCGAATTTGTCTGTTTCCTCATTTATTGCAACTGTTAACATTTCGTAAACAGTGAGTGCCTTTCGTTGCTTAGCGTCCATTTTATTTTACATGAAATGAATCATAGAAACGACATTAAGAATCTTGGGGAAAGCGAAGCTTATCGCGACTGTGGGAATCGGCAAGCGGAATCGGCCCCTGCGTTTATCTGCGATGGTTTTTGATCGTTCCGCTTTCCGCTGCTGATAGTGGGAACCAGCCTTAATTAACCTTAATTTATGTTCAGCCTTGTTCTCCCAATGGTCTGACATTACCTAGCAACCAAATTTTTTTTAACATTTGAAATATATACTTATTGACTTATTTTTAAAAATATTTTCAAGATTGAGTTCGATGGTATTATTTTTTTTTTTCTTTTCATTTGCCAAATCGATTAACGCCATCAGTCACTCAAAAATTGTAACAAAAATAACGATTACTCCAAGGATATAATATGCATTTTATATGTCGTTAGATAAAATATTTATTCTACAATATTTATTTGAATTTATATTTTAAAGAGAATTTTAAAAAATAATGTTTATTATTTTATCATTTTTCTCTACTTTTTGTTTTGTGGGGTTAATCGATTTGGCAAGTGAGCGGCTCATATATATTTCATATGTTTACGTTCTTAATGTTTTCTCATTTTGCAATAAAAAAGTTCTGATCAGACAAAGATACAAATCAATAAAAAATACCAACTAAAAAATATTATCTGCAATTTTATTATTGATACTGACCAAAAATTTAAATTTTATTGACCAAAAAAACAAAATTATACTGACCAAATAAATAAAATTGTACAGACAAAATGCAATTTGATACTGACATTTAATTATTTATACCGACCAAAATATCCATATACAGTAGAGCGCCGATTTTTCGAACTAATTGGGACCAAGGGTAGTTCGGATAAATGATTTTTTCGGATAATCGATCTGATAGAAATATAAGAAAAAACACAATGTAAAAAATACTAAACAAATTTCAAATACATATGTTTTATTGTTTACATAAGTTATTCTGCCTCATTTGTTTGCTAATTATTTGTACTATTATTATTATTATTATTATTATTATTATTATATTAAATATATTAATTATATATATAATATAA
>AYEL01083263.1:0-20310 GCA_000484575.1 Olivierus martensii | reverse complement strand
ACCTGTAAATTTTGGCACCACCTTTCTGAATCACCCTGTATATACAGTCAAACCTCGATAAGACGGCCCCGTAAAGCCTCCAACCTCGTTGACGGCCAAGAAATTTGGCGGAATAGATTTCCCTTATGTTAATGGAACTAAGCTAACCCTAATAAGACGCCATCTGTCATCCGCCACTAGAAACGTTTACACAAATATTCCTTTTGGTATTGTATTTGTCCTCGTTAATCCGCCAAGAGCATGTAAGGCGACTTACATCCCGAAGTTCATCAGTACTGTATATACAGTATTAAAAACTCTCTGGATTCATTTGTAACATGTGGGTGGGAGAGATGGAGTTAACGGATAATCATGTGTCTATTTAAGCCTGGTTCCATCTAGGTTGTAGAAAATTTAAAATTGTAAGAACCAGATCGTTTCCATCATTTATTGCGTATAAAGCAAATAAGGATACTGTACAGTAAGCTACTCAAGCACAATATTTACAGAGAACTCAAAGTAGAGACCTTGAGTTAAGTGAGGCGACATTAAACTAAGACTCACTGCATATTCGTCGATATATAACAGAAGTTAAAAATTAACTAAAAATGTGAATTTTCGATGTTAGTTTACTTCATATTAACATTTTCTTTTGTTTCTTTGTTTCAAAAAGGAAATAAAAAGTAAAGAAAAAATATTCCAAAAATCGTATTATTTTTAATGAAATTTTATAATTAATAATATTAATTCCCGAAATTTTCGAAATAAATTTAATAATTTTTATATACACCCACATTCGTGTGAGAAAGATTTTTCGTAAATATTCATTAACTGTCAACCTTCACCTAAATCTAGAGTAGATGCTTCGTTAATGATGTACATAATTTAATCGACAAATATGGCGTCTACAGACACGTTGTTAGCAGGAAATTGTCGTTCATTACGTTCCATAAAACAGAATCAATTGAATTAATTTTAAATAAATGATAATTAGAAGCTTAATTTCTATATATCACACTGTCACCCAAAATTCACCCAAATATCGATAAAACGGAATTTAGATACATCCGAGGAGAATTTAAAAATTTTTCAATTTTTCGTTTTTCCAGTTTACCGTACAGTAATCAGTGAGCAAATATAATGTGCTGATAAAAAATTAACAACTTGGTCGATAAAATAACAATAATTTTAATATTACATACGGTAATAATTTCATAATTTTTCCAGTTTTCACCTGTTCCGATCAAATCTAATTCTAGAAAGTCCGGATAAACGAATTAAAATTGCATTTTGTAAGTACATGTCAATAAATAATGTTAAGTAGCAGGGCCATTCCAGGATCTGTCAGGAACAACCCACAAATAGTTTGGTTCCTCTGAAAATAAGCTCTTTGTATGGGATCTGGATTCGATAGCTGGATCCTCTTTCTCCATTTGATCCTTTATATGAGGATAACATAACAGAGAAGTTAACCTGTCGGCTACTGATAGTATTCATGATATATCAAAATTAATAAATTTATATAATATTCTCAAATCAGTAATCTTTAAATTACAATATTCAGATTTATTTAAATTGTTAAAATTGAAGAAATTTGGTTTTTTAAATAATAAAATTCAGCTTGAACTTAAAAATTCAAATATGAAATAATCATAGAAAAATTCATGGTTATATTTAACAAAATTCTGTTCGACTATTAGTTAATTATTTACGATGTTCTTTATATATTTAAATGACATATTTGTGATTTTTTTTCATCTTTTCGACAATTATTGACGTATAAATGTAAACTAAAACTGAATTTTTATAAAAATAATTACTGTATCAAAATATAAAAAAAATAAAACAAAAATACAATATTAGCTTTATAATTGAATTTAAAAAATAGAAAACAGTATTTTCTATTTTATTTAAATATACATTAATATTTTCAATATGGCGTCTTAACACGTGTATGCACGTATGTCCTTGGTTGTCTGCCACACCTGAACGTACATTCCAGATGCATATTTTATTATAGGAAATAATAAATTGAAAATTTCTCAAAATATTAAATCCAATTGAACTCACTCTACAATATAAAAAAGGGGAAAAAATAAATAAATTTAGCAAAAATAACTTAGTTTTTGAGAATTCATAATTAAAATATTTCGATATTTGATAATTAACAGTATAATTTATATTCACATTAACCTTCACACAAGAAAAATTATTTCATAAATATTCATTCAATGCCACTCATCTAAATTTAAGTGCAGATGTTTACATAATGGTGTAGTTTATTTATTTGTTATAAAATTATTTATTTTAGATAATTAATATACTATAAATATCGATTAAAATTAAATAAGAAATACAGTTTAAATTTTTTCAGCACTTCTGCAAAATAAGTTATGTTTTTTCTCCCTCATCCATGTTGGATAGAGAAAATTTTATTAAGTAAATAAAATTGAATAATTTGTGGAATTTTATTTGTTCATTTAATCCGAATTTTATTATTTAATATAAATTTTAATCCGAATTTATTTAATAATTTACAAAATAATTTATATAGAACAGCCAATTTTAGATCCAATAATTAATCATTTTGTATCAACAAGGTCAGCAGATGTGCTTCAGTTATTGAATGTATGTTTGTTTTAAATATTCATATGAATAATTTTCCTCGGTTCAGACTTAAAGAGAAATTGATGTAAAAATTAAACATATTATGGATAGTATGTTTGTTTTAAATATTCATATGAATAATTTTCCTCGGTTCAGACTTAAAGAGAAATAAGTCTCTTTAAGTCTTAAACTTAAAGAGACTTATTTCTCTTAAAGTTTAAGTCTTAAAGATACATATATCTTTAAGACTTAAACTTAAACATATTATGGATAAAAAAAATCCTTCGTTATGGAAATATGATGAATACAAATAATGTTTTGATATTTTATCTATTGTTACATTTTTAGCATATTATCTTAATGGACGAGGTTTATAAAATCACTATTCTGCACTCTATCTTCACTAATTATATTTGATATTGATGTTATTCCGTTAAAGATAACCTCAATGTGACAAGGTTTAACCCTCAAGCTTCGATCATTTAAAAATGGCGGACAACTAAAACTTCTGAGATACGCTGTTATATATATCTTGAAGTATTTCTTACACTAGCAGCGTAATTATAATTTTAGAGTCGTATTTCAAGTGAGGTTAATCAATCTTGCCGAAAAGACGTCTTTATAATTTTTGAAGACGACACTCTCAGCCATTTTGTTTCTTACACCCCTTTCCAATCAATATTATTATTAAGAGGCGTACTCTCAACCAGTTTCGTATTTATCGTTGAAAATTATAAACTGTGGAAATAATAGCACATTCCAGATGTCCTAGCTTTATCATAAAGAAAAAATCGTTATTACTTTTCATTTAATTTAATTGAACATTATTCAAAATGTTTTCAATGTGGAGTCTTAATGTGCATTGAAAAAAGTAGATAAAAATAATTATGCTGCATCTCTGTTCTCCACTAACAACTTTTGAATAACTAATTATAGTTTTATAAAATTTGATAGTCAATTTAAATTTACAATTTATTTAATTACAATTAATTTGATTTTTTGATTTTTGATACAAACATAGTTTGATAAAATTTGATATTTGATACTGAATTTGACGATATTCTTCCATTAAATTTAATATCGAAACAACTCTCCTACTCCAAAATTCTATATTTTTTAGATTAAAATCAAAAATTATTCTTCCATTAAATTTAATATCGAAACAACTCTCCTACTCCAAAATTCTATATTTTTTTAGATTAAAATCAAAAATACAACAACAAAAATGAATTATATAACTAATTTAATATTTTAAAAACTTCTCAATTTCTGGGATTCCTGAAAACTAGTGTCTAAAATATTGCCTAGTGGTAAAAAATACACCACTGGGTTTATCCTGTAGATTTTATCAGTTACAAATGGTGGGTTTCAAACTTCTTAAATTGCCCTATAATAAATGTAGCATTATTAATAGGTTTTCACAGCATTCACATTGATAGTTTGTTGGCAAGATTCTGCTTTTCACTGAATCCGAGATTTTTGCACTCCGATCTAGATTCTGCTTTTCACAGAATCCGAGATTTTTGCATAATATCATATTACTAGTATTAAATCGGTATATAAATCAATCGCGAAAACGGATGAAAAAAGTCTTATCACAACAAAGTATCGATACCTGTGCGCGACGCCATCTTGAAAGAAACAATGTCTTGCGCGACACGTTCAAGTTGTAAAATTACACGAATTCGTGTTATAGAAGAGCGATTTCATTACATGAATTTCGTGTTTTAGGAGGGCACGTTATACGGGAGCTTACTGTTATATATCTTGAAGGGGTCGCGAAAGAATTATATTGAAACTCCTTGGCAAGAACACTTTCATGATGATATAATTACACATATTGATGCAAATATATTAATGTATATATAATATATAAATCCATATTTTTCATGGATAACTTAGACACATATTGATGCAAATATATTAATGTATATATAATATATAAATCCATATTTTTCATGAATAACTTACGGATTTCAGCATAAAATCATAACCCACATAATCATAAGAACAATTCTCGGCGTATTTTTGGATTTTAAAACAAGGTGTAAAACCATAGCAGGTTTTCATCATTACAATGATGATCACTCTCGTTCAATATGGCAGCGGTACATGGTTCATTTACCAATTCTGAGGAAAATTTTTCATCCTATCTGATTAGATTTATCTTCTAATCGGTGCCGCTTTCGTCCATGGTTGTATTATAATTTTTTGATTTTACCAATTCTGAGATAAATTTTTCGAAATATCTTCTAATCTGTGCATTTCGTCCATGGTTCTATTATAATTTTTGACCAGTTTGATGAGATCTATGGAATGGTATCACATTTGGCAATTCCGTGAAAAGCAGAATCCAGCCAATTTTCTGCTATACAATTTTTATCTCGGATTTTTAATCATTCAGAAATAGAAATCCATTCTTAAAATAGACAATTATTTCTAGAACTGTTAGTGTACTTTTAGCATAGAAGGTAAGCTTTAGGTAAATTAATTAATATCCTGTAAATAGTTTACTTCTATTTATTAACAGCTTATGAAACATTAAAAATGGTAATCCCCAATTTACGACTCTAACATTTATATACTTCAGCAGTATTTTACAAACTTGTGCAGCGTTGCCAGAATTTCTGTTTTAGACTAAAATGTAGGGAATTTTCATTTAAAATAATCAAATCATTTTATAAGCAATATATTTAATTTTTCATTTTATATAAACTTTATTAAATAGTTTATAAAATGATTTGATTATTTTAAATAAAAACTTCCTACATTTTAATCTAAAACAGAAAATCCGGCAACGTTACACAAGTTTGTAAAGTACTGTCATGGAGGTACTGCTCAGGTAAATAAATGTGAGATCTATAAACTGCAGGATTATCTTAAGAATTAAACTTTTTAAATTAATTTGATATGAAAAATCGTATAATTAAAATTCCGTTGCGTAATAATACCTTATCTAATTAAGTCCTGATTAAAGCTTTAATCTAAAATTTACCTTATATGGAAAAATACAAATTAATGATTTACTTTTTCCATATAAGGTAATGTTTGAATAGCTATTGGCGTCATCTGTGCAACACCTGTGCAGTCGACTAATTCAATTATTTGTTGAAATTTGCTTACGTCTATTATGTTAAATAGAAATTACAATATAAATTGCGCTAAAATTTTACAATTATCCACTCCAAACCAGAGAATAAAGAAGACGAAAATTATCCAGAATCTCCACATTAGAAGTAAAAGAGAATTCTCCATTGTTGATTGACGGTCATCATGAAAACAATTGCTATTTTTGCTCTCTTCATCTTTTGTTTCATCTTGTGTCATGGCGACCATATACGTAAGTTTCGATTTTATAGTTTCGGACCTCTTTTAACTCAGATTTCATTATAATATATTTAGTTTTGTCTTTTTCTTTTAAGAACAAATAACTGATGAAGAATTTGGTAAGTGATTTTGATAATTTTATATTGAAATATTTCTTTTAAGTTTAATTATTTTCACTTTTTAAGTTTATAATAATTTTTATAATTGATTTATGAATTTTTAAAACTATAAAATTCTTTTTAAAAACTACAGAATCATTAAAGGGTGATGTAAGTCAATATTTTCTTTATTATTATTATTATTATTTAGAACTTTTAGTCCTATTTTTGATATTTTGAATAAAGAAATTTTTAAAATATTGATTGATTGCGATTTTTCAATACTACATTTTCTTTGCTCAGAGCTGTCAGTCGCTGCACTTTTGTAGCGCGAAAAAGTCGGCTGGATGGCTGCATGGTAAAGCTGTGGCTTGCCATCCTGGAGGATCCAGGTTCAAATCCGGGTCCCACACCAGGAGGGGTCTGGGCCCTGCCCGTTGAATTCCATCCTTCAATCATCCGGTTGACCCCATTATGAGTCTTGGACAGCTGATGGGTTCTATAAGTTTCGCCGCCAGATTCAGTATATCCCTCGTGAGAGATGACGGCTTAATCTATCTAATCTAACCTTGTAACGCGAAATCCATTTTGAAATTTCTTGAGCTGTTCAGAGCGGCTCATACTAACAGCTGATGGGTTCTATAAGTTTCGCCGCCAGATTCAGTATATCCCTCGTGAGAGATGATGGCTTAATCTATCTAATCTAACCTTGTAACGCGAAATTCATTTTGAAATTTCTTGAGCTGTTCAGAGCGGCTCATACTTACTTATATAGACGATTTTGATCTTATTTACCAGTAGAATTTTGTCTAATTTTTAACTGCATACTAGCTATAGATCTGGTCTAACTGTTGCAATTCTCAGGGAAACTTTGCATCGCTCTGAGTATATAAATTTTTATAACATAATAGAACATAATATTTAGTAAATATATAGTAATGCTGTAATAATAAATTTAAATGAAACAAATGTTAGATGAGAATAACAAAAGAAATATTTAACATTTTTAAATCTTTTAGAATGCTAGAAAATAGAAAGAAACCTAAAACTGAGAACTCAGATTTTATCGTTATGTAGTATAATTTTTTCCCACTAATCCCGCATATTTTTTCATTGCTACCTCGAAAGCAACTTATATTTTGGGGCCATCAATTTGATAGTCTCCAGGGACCTAAGGCCGGCCCTATAGCAATAAATATTATTAACCATTATTGCTATTGGTGATGCATTGTACTTCACAAAATTTAATAATAATAATAAAATATTCTGATAGCTATGAACAAAAACATCAAAATTTAAAAATAAAATATGGTGAACTATAAATTTTAAAAATTTGCTCATTCGAATTATGAAAAAGATATCTTCAGAGAAAACTCATGCAATCATTCTAACATTTCATTAATTCAAAAAACAGCATTTTGATCAATCGGTTAAACATTTTTTGCCGAAGAACAATGTAACGATTCACATTCTTTAACATTTCAAAAATTTTAGTTAGCATTCTTTAATATCTGAGATTTTATTTATAGAAAAATATGTTGAAGAATAACAGCTTCACAGGAAAAATTAATTGCGCTGCCGTAAAATTGTTAAATTTAACTAAAATGAATATTTGTAAAACTATTAACAAAATTCTATAAAATTTTAAACAGAAAATGACAAATATACAATATATATAAATAAGAAAATATATGAAATCTTCCCAAAATAAGAGCTTTTTTGTTTTAATCTTAGTTTTTATTGCACTTCATTTTACGAATACAGTAATTAGAAAGATTGGATTATTTGTAAAACTATTAACAAAATTCTATAAAATTTTAAACAGAAAATGACAAATATACAGTATATATAAATAAGAAAATGTATGAAATCTTCCCAAAATAACAGCTTTTTTGTTTTAATCTTAGTTTTTATTGCACTACATTTTACGAATACAGTAATTAGAAAGATTGGATTTTTTATTTTTGCATTTTACTCAAATGAATCATTTGCAATGTAAAGCTGATTTTGTAAATAATATTTTGCCATATAGATTTTTAACAAGGATTTAAATATCAAAATAGTTTATCATCAATAATTTTCTATTCTTCTAGGTTTGTCATCATTCTTTAAAATTTTTAATCCATAATTTACTACGGCTGGTTAGTAACTGCTAAGCTATATTGCAAGACTTTTTTATCAAGTCAGCCGAATGGCCGCGTGGTAAAGCTATGGCTTACCACCTGAACAGGGTTCAAATCCGGGTCCGATACCTGCAGTTTTTCAGGAGGGATCTGGGCCCGGTCTGTTGAATCCCATCCTTCAAACATTCGGTTGACCCATCATGAGTGTCAGTCAACCTGTGATGGGTTGATAAGTAACCACCGCCAAAAACAGTACCGGTATATATCTTGTGCGATATGGCGGCTTAACCTATCTGAGCATTAGTATACGATCGTATAAGATATGTTTTAGGAGATATACAAGCGTTTCAGTTTTATCTTTCATTTTTTAGGAATCCTATCTTTTTTTTCAAATTCATAAAATCCTTTTTGCATTTTATACACTTTGCTATAATAACCCGAAAAGTAAACGATTTTAGTTAAATCTGCGTTTCTTTTTTTATAATATACAGGAAAAAATTCATGAAATATTTCATTTTTTATATACTACATTTTCAAATATAGAAATCTTAAATTTATAATAATGTGAAATTTTGATATTTTAAAATTTTCAAAATCATTATTATGTTTAAATATAACTTTTTAAAGTACAGACGCTCCTCTAATTACGAACATAATTCGTTCGTAAATCGAGTTGTTTGTATCTCAGATTCTGCTTTTATCTTGGCTTCAAATATTCTAATTGTAGTATTGTAAAATTAGTGCATGCATACACTAAATATTTTCTAAATTAAAAATTTCAGATTTTTCACAGATTTTTATGAATAAATTTCGAATATAAAGCGAGAAATGTTTGGTGTAATCGCAGCCTTCCTGAAATGCAGTCGTAATGCATTAATTGACAGTGTAATTTTACTTTATATTCATTACTATATTTAACGACAGCATCGGAAATCGGTATTGAGTCTAAAATTACAACTCTGTTTTTTTATTATAGTTAGAATTTGTCATTTTATTATAGTTAATTTGCGATTAATTGACAGTGTAATTTTACTTTATATTCATTACTATATTTAACGACAGCATCGGAATCGGTATTGAGTCTAAAATTACAATTTTTTTTTTTATAGTTAGAATTTGTCATTTTATTATAGTTAACTTAACTCATGGTGATAGTTCACTTAACTCGTGGTTTAGTAACTATCCCGCGGTAATCGAGGTCCATGGTTACTAAACTGCGAGTTAAGTGAACCTCGAGTTACAGTACTGTATTAACATAAATTGAGCGATTAATATAAGTTCCAACATTGATATGAATTTTCTGTGTGATTTCAGTTTATCTTGCTCCTTTTCGAATTGGTTAGAGAACCAATTCGAAAAGGAGCAATGTAGAAGCCTTTTGTTTATATTTACACTCTTTCACTAAACTGCGAGTTAAGTGAACCTCGAGTTACAGTACTGTATTAACATAAATTGAGCGATAATATAAGTTCCAACATTTGATATGAATTTTCTGTGTGATTTCAGTTTATCTTGCTCCTTTTGTTTATATTTACACTCTTTTCACATCATTTTTAATTATTACGGAAATCACTTATAACAGAAGAAAAACTTTATATCTCTCAAAATTTGACCAATACAAAATGGTTGAACATGCAGCTGATTTCACTGATCACGAGATTTAATGACGAAGATGTCTAGGAGTGATATCACAAGCGATTGTTTATCAGGGAAGCTATGCAGACTTGCCTGTTACTGAACTCTCACTGATCACGAGATTTAATGACGAAGATGTCTAGGAGTGATATCACAAGCGATTGTTTCAGGGAAGCTATGGTAAAACCGCGTTTAAGCAGACTTGCCTGTTACTGAACCGCGTGTTAACGGAGTCCGACTGTATTATAGACACGCAAATAATTTACTACATGTTAAAATCATGTCAATATATTGTAATTTTATTCGAAGCGTATAGCTTATTTGTCAAAATTGTTTTATTATGTTATGTCAATTTACTTTAACATCTCGAATAATTTAGTAGACTATATCATAAGCGTAGTGATATAAATGAACTTAGTCTCTCCCATAGACTGAATACTGACTTCCAATGCTGTCGTCAAGTGTAGAGTATTTTGCTATCATATTACTTAAAACTATTGAAGAGTTTTTTGAAATTTCGTGAAACTTGAAAATGAAATTTCATATTCGTAACTAGAGGAGCGCCTGTATATTTTAAGTATAAAATTTTTCTAATAATTTTTAATGGAACTTTTATGTAAATTTTGATAGTTCATATCTATCTTGTACAAATGCTGTATGGAGAGAGAAACCGATGAGGTACTTTTCTTTGTCTATTATGTAAAAACAAGTAAAACAAATAAATTCTAATTCTAATATCGAAACTTTTATCAGTTTAATATATTTAACATATAAACGGATAAAATTTTATGTAAATATAAAAGTTTAAATATAATAAAACAAAAAATGGCATTTTATTGAACTTTGCATTTATATACTGTAAAGTCTTTTTTATAAAATTATTTATAAACGAATAGTAATATTTAATTTTTTTTTTTTTCAGTGTTTTAATGATTGCATAGGAGTAAGTAAATTTTCTTATTACATTAATCACATTATATTAAATGTTTATTATATGTACATTGTTGTCGATTTATAAATTAATATGTTATTTTAAATATTAATAAATGTGCTCATAAATATTATTACACTCTTAGTTACATTTTTTTAATTTTGTTTTTAACAAAATTTATTCTAAGAACTACATGAATATTTTAGAAAATCCATTTTAAAATTTCGAATGTTTGTTTGTTTTCTAGTTGATCCTATATAGAAATATATATAAAGTATTAGATAAATCATCGAATTCTTAATAAATAATATGAAAGCATTTATGGGAATGCATCTGATTCTATATTTTCTTAGAACTGTTTGTTTTATATTATCTTCTTGTCCATTTATAAGTTTGAGTGATCGATTGATCGATCGTCACTATCTTTTTTTCGTTATTTGATTTTATAAATCTTTTTTGATCATTTCGAATTTTCAAAACAATCTTCCGGATTTATTGAAAATGATCAATATCGGGTTTAACAACCCGAGAGTTTTATATTTTACGTATTTTGAGAGTGAATATCGCGGTAAATATTGTCCAATCTAAGTGAAATATATACACAATTTTCTAATCCTCTAGGGAATGAATATTGTTGAAAATGTCGATATTCGGTCATATCACTTGTATTACAATTGGTATTATATTATATAGTATTGTAGGAAAGGGGGCTTTACATAGCCCTAGCACTGCGACCACAAATAGTTTATTGTGCACCTCCAACAGGATCATCCCATAAGAATTCCCGTCTTAATCACGAAAGACAGTATCTTCTTCAATGGGACCGTAAACAGATCTTCTGGTGCAGAAAAATGCAATTCAAGAAGATCACACCTTAGCCCTGAAAGTGCCACATATTCACACAAAATATGAAGAGAAGTTTCATGCCTTCCAGATATCTTCTACAATTGGGACTAGCAAGAATCCCAATTAGGTGAAGAAGCATTCTAAGATGACAGTATACTGTAAGGAGCCCTGTGATGATCCTAGCTTCATTTTTATGCAATGCAAGCCAGCTCTTTAGTTTTCTGTAAAGAAAGACCTAAAATAAAAGGTTTTGCTTACCTTAATCCAGGTAAGTGCTAAGTTATCAACCAAATGTATCGTATCTGGTGCCCAGGGCATTACAGTTGATAAATCTTCATCTGACATAGTGATCATCCAGCCATTTATAGTAGTTTCTGGTAGTTATTAACGCAGTTATCTAGGCAAAGAAAATTTTAAAAGTTCAATATACTATCTTTTGCGTTAACTAATTCAAATTTTTTATCTATCTAGACGTGATTTTGAATCCTTTTTAAATAAACAACGGAAATTTTATGCTACACGTTATTATAGATTTACAATAAAGTTCAATTTCGGTACTTCAGAGAATGAAGTAGGATACGATAAAAGGAATTGTATGAATAAATATTATATAGAAGCAATTATTATACATGGTAATACTGTACTTGCTTTTATACTATATTTACATGTCCATCTGAAGAATTTTTAAATAACATTAAATTGAATCAAAATTGTTTAATTATCTGTCAGATTAAGTGGAATATTAATAATTTAATAAAATTAACTTCATCTCTGAATTAGTAAATAGAAAAAATTTTGCTGGTGTCTACTATCCTCTAATATCGTAGCACCAACTGATATTTCAGATTAGATAATTAACTATCGTTTATTCTCTCTCTTTAACTAGAGTTCTGTAATAAAAAAACTGTATAAAATCTTTAGAAATGTATCTGCAGTAAGTTTTAATGATTAGAAATATAAATTTATAAAATTTTTTGTCTTTTTTTCTCCAACTAAGTTCAGACTGTAGTTCAGATCTGAAACAACGGACCGAACTGAAATATCTTACTAAGTTCTTAATCAATCTTACGCTCTGAAAGAGTTTCACTTGTAAGAGTTTTCATAATTTTTAAATATATCGTAGAAATTTCTGCAATTTTTATATATTAGATAATCCCCGACTTCATTCACAGAAATCCGGATTGCTTATGATTTATTTTATTCATTTATTGATGCCAATTTCTAGGAATGAAAAATGTCTTCCGGATTGAAATTCCTAGTAAACTTATGGATTCTAGAAAATATTTTATGTTCTTGTTAATGAGCAAACTGATGTTTTCATACTACTTTTAATACTTTTTTCTTTTTAATTACAGACTCTCTTATATGCAAAATTAGGTGCAAAAGGCTACTATCTATATCAAGATCACCAGGTAATTTAAATGATTTCTTTTCTAATTTGGATAAGGTAAAATAACTTAGCGTATGTTAATCATTATAATTATCTAATTTAAGGAATTTTTCAGTAAATGCTATAACAATTTTTTTTAAATTAACCACATTGTATGTTTAAGTGTTTATCATATCCAAAGTCTGTACATATAGAAGAGTATAAAAAAAAACTGTTTGATCATCTATTATTACTAATATTCCATTCAGAAGAAATTTTAAGTATTTGAAATTCAGATAATTCCCGTCTTTATGAGCTAACTCCCTGGAACGAGATCGTTGAGTAAAAACTCGTAAACGAAGATTCAATTTTCCATAGAATAATGTTAAAATTAGGAATTCTGGTTCTCGGCAATGTATATTGATCACTGTAAAATTTAAGTAAAGACCAACAAAATCAAAAATTTGATTTAAACAACGTTTTATTTATTTAAGAAATATATTGCGTAATATATTCATTTTATATTACACAACCGAAATATTTTTCATTGCATAAGTTCCTTTTTTGTAAATAAATGAAATTTTCAATAAATATTTAGAGTAGAATAGAAAAATTTTAGTTTCTAATTTCATAAGAACTCTGCGATCTCCAAATTCGCAAAGCATATATATTGAATTTTTAAATATATGATGAATTTGCCCGAACTTTTTATCATTTTTATGTAAATTCATTTTTAATAATAATTTTTATACTGCTCATCTAATGCTTTATATTAAATTAGCAATAAAGTATAAACTTTTATTAAATTCAGCATTGATGTAGTATTACATTAAAAACTATCTTTTTAAGCAATACATTTTAACATGAAAAGACACAAAATAACTGATTATTATCATTAAATGCTTTTTTGGACACAAGAAGTTTATTCGTGATTCTATTCATCAAAACAAAGCAAGGAGCCCATATAAACATAAATCCGGAAATTCCTTTTCGAGATAACACCTAAATTTAAAACCTTACAGTTCTTAATAGGCCTATTACTCTGTGATGGCTGTAGTAAATCTTGATTTGCACAAATTGTTATATTTGCTATTACAAAACAAACTGTGCATTAATCTTAATACTTAGCACCACCTATTATGAAGAGTATAAAATAAAATTTTTGATAATACTCGATTGCATTCACGTCACATTGTAGGATTATAAGATGCATGTTGGTGAGACTTTAATGGTAGAACATTACTAATTAGTTCAAAAGATATTAATGGAAGACACATAGGACAGACATTTATAATTGTGATCTTATAAGTCTTCGTTTTTTTTAGATAGTAGGCTAAAAACAAAGTTATGTAAGCAATCCTAGAATTTCAGGAAGGATTTGACAAGCTATTCAATTTAATATTTTTCTAATAAACTTAGTTATTATTGTTTTATAATAAGGCACAAAAATATCTTTATAACCCAATAGTATATTTTGAACATATTATAAAACTAAAACATGTTATTAAATAAGTACAGTATTTATAAATATAATAATTAAATAATTTTCTTTTCTATTTTCAGTGTGAGAATATTATCAAGGTAAGATATTTTATTCCTATAAATTAATAACATAATAATTTGATAGGTGTTCTTAATATACACAATAATATTAAATTTATGTGCTTGTATATAATAATTATATATTTTTTGCATACATATATTTATTATTTGCACAGACATATTTACAATAATAATAACGAAATATATAATCGTTTTAAAATTATATAATTCATATACGATTAAATCTAACATTATGATCAAAACATAACTTCTTGTTTTAAAATATAAAATCTCGTAAAATCTTACTATTGAAAATATTTTTATAATAAATTCTATAAAATCTGAATAAGAACCAAAAGATTTAAAACTACTGCCAATGAATTTTATTCAGTAAATCAGGCATAAGCAAAGCATAAGTATATTTTGAAGTCAAGTAATATTAAATACATACATTGCATGGTAAAACTATAGTGTTGTTAAGATCTCTTAATAAAGATAATTTTGGAAGAAAATTTAGAAAAAACCATCTGCTTTATAGCAAACTGAAATTTTAGCATTTCTTGTCTTTAAATCGAAGAAAAAATTGCACTTCTGAATTTTTATTCATCCGATTAGTTATTCTATCAATAGTACGAATACATTTTTAAGAATTTAAAAATATTTTCTGTGCTTAATTTTCGTATTGAATGCTTAATTTTAGATAGTAAATACTACATGAAATGTGTGTCAAGGTTACGATTAGTTTTCCTTCTGTTTTCATAGTTAATTTTTGCTGTTTTTTAGTGAAAAAATAAAACCACGTTAACAGTTTGCTTTTATAGAAGAACACGCTAACTAGAATCATGAAGGCAGTTTAAGATCTGATTAGGTCGTAAGAATGAGAATCGCTCATAGTAAGATAGGGTAGATTCTTGATTGTTTCATCCGAATCAGTAAGAGACTACTAAAAGATAATTTTTTTCCATTAATAACTTCCAATATTTATCTCAGATTCCTTTCTCTCTTTCTTCTTGTTTTCCTCAATTTTGTCATTCTTCAAAGAATAAGATAGTAAATCTACGAATATTCTATTAATTACAATAAATGAAAATATTACACACTATCTCGTCTTTATATAGTAAACGATTAATAAAGGATGTCCTCTTTCTTTCAGTAACTGGCATATTCGTGCTTAGATGCATTCACTCTATCCACACGCTTTCTTATACTGTTCTCACTTCATTCTTCAAAGAGTTAATATACGTTAACAATATAACTTTTTAATAAATGTAAGTGTACTGATGGTGAAATAATTTTTAAGTATCCATAAATTCAATCTTGTTTTCCTCAATTTTGTCATTCTTCAAAGAATAAGATAGTAAATCTACGAATATTCCATTAATTACAATAAATGAAAATATTACTATCTCGTCTTTATATAGTAAACGATTAATAAAGGATGTCCTCTTTCTTTCAGTAACTGGCATATTCGTGCTTAGATCCATTCACTCTATCCACACGCTTTCTTATACTGTTCTCACTTCATTCTTCAAAGAGTTAATATACGTTAACAATATAACTTTTTAATAAATGTAAGTGTACTGATGGTGAAATAATTTTTAAGTATCCATAAATTCAAAATTGCTAAAATAATTTATTTAATATTTAAAAATATTTTTATTAATAAATATTAAGATGTCAATAATTTTACTCTTTCAATAAATCTGCACCAATGATAGGTAGCTGCGTTTTCAAAATACAGAGAAATGTGCTATTTTTCACATAAATTCAGTTGTCTTAAGTGATAATTTTTATACATAATCATTTTACAATAATAGACAATAAGAATTTCTTATTTATCAAAAAATCAATTTTATGTTTCTGACAAAAGACGTGAAAGATGATAAATCCTAAAATATATATATACTTTATATATTCATGTTTTAATTAACTGACCGGAACAGATTTTATAGTTTTATATATCATAATTCGATTAACTTTTGTGAAGTTTATGTACCCTGTCTTACTGTAAAAATTTTATGCAGCAGCAGATAGGAAAAAGTCAACAATTGTGATGATAAATATTTTTGATATTATGCACATTTTATCGTTTATGAAATAATTATGAGGATTTCTATGAAAATTTTTTCAATAAAAATAAATTTTCCAAGTTTTTTTTAATCAAATCATTCACAAAAATTTTCTAACGACACGAAAAGCTGTTTTTCATTAAAAAAAATTGTATTTTAAAAGAAAATGTTTATGTAATTCGATATTTTTTATTAATATATATGAAATTAAACGAGTTTTATATTTTTTACTTTTTCAGAAATTTCACGAACAAATTGGTGATATTGAAGTAAGTTTTCCTTAAATTTTAAAATATTTTAACTGTAATTCAATAATTAATAATTTTTAATTTTATGATTTGACACGATGAAAAAATTTTCATTAAAGATGAGATAAACACACAGATAATTATGGTCTCCTTAATGATCATCGATTTCTTAGGAAATGAAAAAAATTTCATGTTTATCGTTTCGTTATAGTATATATAAAAAAAACAACTATGAGGAAATTAGATGATTATAATGTAGCAGAAATTATCTTACATAGTTATTAAATATACAGAATTTTATCGTGTTTAATCACTTTACTCTCATCAATAGTTTTATATACAATCAAAAAATCTATACTGTATTCTTTCACCATTTTATATGATGTTTTGTGAGCGTAAAATAAGACTTATTCACAAGATTAAAAAGCAACGAAACTTGGAGATTGTTTGTTTGATGTTTTGTGAGCGTAAAATAAGACTTATTCACAAGATTAAAAAGCAACGAAACTTGGAGAATGTTTGTTTGTTTTTTTTTTTTTACAGTCTTACACAAAACATTTCAATAACTGAATATGTTTACAGTTTTTGTATAACTAACTAAAAGATGAATCGTGTTAGTGAAAATTTAAATTATCTCCAATGTTTTATTTAAATTATAATCTTGTGAAATCTAAAATAAACTTTTATTCAAGTTGCAAGTTTTTGTAGAATTTCGTGTTATCCGTAATTGCAAGTTCTTCGAATGATATATACTGAAGCATGCAATTTCCTTCAATGCTTCAATATACCAAGGTAACTGCTATTGACACTTATATAAGTGTCAACAGCAGTTATCTTGGTATAAGCTGTCCGTAATTGCAAGTTCTTCGAATGATATATACTGAAGCATGCAATTTCCTTCAATGCTTCAGTATATCAAGGTAACTGCTGTTGTGGTATAGAACTTATAAATGTCAAAAAGATACATATTCTTTTTCAGTTTGAGAAATTTTTTTGTTTTTAAATCTAAAGAGCAAATAGTAAAATTAAAAAAAAGGAAAAAGATAAGAATTTTAGGATTATAAATATTATATTAATTAAATGCTTTTTACATATTTAATATGAAATAATTATTATTATAAATTTTATATTTATTAAATAGCATAATCAACAGAATTGTGACAAAATCGTTATGGATTTCAAAAATGTAAGTTTTATATAACAATATTAATAATTCTATATCGTTATAAACTTAATTAGTAATGAAATCTAGCTGTTTTCAATTTACAGAAACAATGAGCTTAATTTTTTCTCAAAAACAAAAATAAAAAATGACTTAATTTTCGGAATTATTCATTTTTTAATGCAATTCTGTTTTCAATTTACAGAAACAATGAGCTTAATTTTTTCTCAAAAACAAAAATAAAAAAATGACTTAATTTTCGACTTTTCTCAATTTTCGGAATTATTCATTTTTTAATGCAAATGCATTATAAATTCTTTCACTGGATATGTATAAACTACCGGCATTTTTATGAATAAACATTTAATATTTTAGAATTTTTATATAGACTCTTCTTCTTAAATCTGTATTGTAGAGATTTATTCTCCACAAAACAGATTTAAGAGGAGTCTGTATTTAGATCTCCTTATTGATCTCTCAGATACTGCACTAATTTTCAGTTTATTCACTTCAAAATTGATGATATCTTCATGTATATCTTCAATATCCTCATACATTTTAGCCAAATCTTTAATTTTTGTATGAGGAAACGCGAAACTATTATTGAAACTAGTATGAGAAATACGATGATTTGAAAATTAAGATATAACAGAATAAGCTTTTCATATTTCTTTTCATAAGCAATATAAGTAGACAATTTTCTCTTGAAAACATTCTTCCAGAGAAAGATGCTTATATAAACTTCAAGAGTGTGTTTTATCTGGAAAGATACTTCAGATCAATCCATCCTATAAAATAATTAAATTATTATTACTCTGTTTTGTCTAACAAAATTCAAATTTTTATCATTTCATGTTAATCATTTTATCCAATAGATTAAAGGCATTCAATAGATTTCTGCAATAAACAAAATTTAATTTTGCTTGATAGATTTCTTTATATAAAGCCTTTCTATAGCATGTGTATTTTATCACTCTCCATGTAATGGCAATATGCAATTCTTTTCTATATTTCCATATTTTTCTTATTTCAAATAGTGTTATATTTCACTTATTATATAGACCTACTAGCTAGTGTACCCGGCGTTGCACTGGTATTTCTGATACATCATTTGTAGGGTGATAGTTTCTGGTTTGCGAGATTTTCTGATAGTTACAAATGATATTCTACTTGTAAGCAAAGCTGGAAAAAACTAAAATATTTGGGTGTCATGATATCATAGTGACGTCATATATCGGAACTTTTGTCAATTCACACACTGACGTTTAGTGATATCATCCATTGTACATCATAATGACGTCAAGCACTGTTGGCGTTGTGGGGCGTCATCCATCGGTAATTCATACGTTGAAATTATTGTGACATCACACACTGGTGATGTTCTGGGGCATCATTGAATGTTATGTCATATGTCGGAACTCTTTTGACGTTACACACTTATATTCTGGAATATCATCCATTGTTACGTTGTATGTCGGAAAATTTGTAATAACACTCGTTGCTATGCCTCAATGATGTCACACATTAAAACGTTTTTGTGACATCATTATTACATCACCAAACGATGTCATATCACCTTTATGCCATAGTAATGTCATTACTACGCCACACATTCTGATGTTTTGTGGCTTCATCTATCGCTACTTCACATGTCGGAACTGTTCAGACATGATATCTATGGCATATCGATGTCACTCTGATAACAATCTGGGACGTCATCCATTGTTACATCGTACTGGCGAATTTTTTCGATATCAATAATTGTTACGTCATAATTATGCCAAACACTGATGACTTTTGTGACGTCATTCATTGATACATTGTGGTAAACTCATACTTGTGAGACCATGACGTTATCCTTACTTCATACTTTATATCATCAATAATAGTCAGAATAACAGGCTGAAGGATTTAAACACTTTTCTTTTAAAAGTACAATTCCAAACGCCCCATCTCTGGGGCGATTTTCATCCAGAATACCGTATGTTACCTGCGGGAAAAGTCACCCCACAAAGTTTGGTGCCGTTAGGTCAAACAATATGGAAACCTATGCGAAATTTACATACAAACATTGCATTTTATATATTATAGATATTTTACTAGATGAATGATATGTAATTAAAAATTTTTAAATAGAATATAAAAAAATCTAAAACTTCTGTATTATAATATGTATTAAAAGCAATCACAAAATGATATATTATTAGTATTAAATGGATTTTTTTTCATTTATTTAGAATGTTGAGGGTCACGATGCACTGAAAACATGTTTATTTCATATAGTAAGAATATTTTTATATTATTTTTATATTATTTTATTTTCACATATGTTTCTGAATTTTGGTATTATTATTATTATTATTATTATTATTAT